>JARJLF010002343.1:0-41494 GCA_029378395.1 Mycena leptocephala
ACCGCCTACTCTCTCTCCTTCTCTGGTTTTTTCCGCTGTGGCGAGGTCACATATGATGTCTTCGACCGCGCTTTTGACTTGAAACGCCGAGACGTTATCATCCAGAGCGAGGAGTACCTCACAGTCGATCTCCCCGGCTCAAAAACGGACCCGTTTCGCAAAGGAGTGCGCATCACAATAGCGCGCACCAACTTGTCAACCTGTGCCTATAACCACCTCGTGGCACACCTCCTGATATTTTCAAAAGTGTATATTGAGAGAGTGTTACAGGTGCAGAGTGGCTGTTGAAGGGAGATACACAAGATGGGAATAAAATAACAATTAAGTATGGTATAGAGCCGAGCGGACGGAACGGCACGGAAAGAACATAAAAGGTGGGGAATCACCCCGGGATGATGTGTGCCGTCGCCGAAGGAGGAGCTTATTGGCGGGGTCCGGCAGAATAAAGGGCGGAGATCGAGTGTGGAGATCGGGATCGGGCTCGAAAGAGGCGGGAAGGGGGCCAGCAAGAGCAAGCAGCGCGGAATAGCAACGAGGGGTGGCGGAGGCCATGCGCACCTGCATATACACCACCATCCCCTCCGTACACTTCCTCCAATCCAACGTTTAAATTTCTTATTACAACCCGTGCTTTGCCACGGGAATATTTCAAAGATTGAAAGAGTAAACTAAAATTAAAGTGTGAGCAGTGTCCTGCTACATGTTCAGTTGCCGGAAATTAGGAATAAAATATCGATTTTCTGACACATGGGGCTTCCTCCCGAATGCCGTGGAATTTGTTCTTTAATATCTATATACCGCGATCTGTCCTCCGAATTTTTACCTTATAATGGAAGTGTACTGTCATTGAGATACAAATATCTCGCAGGATTACTTACATAATTACACGGACGGAGAACGATAAAGAGGACGTCGAATCGCTTACCTCATTCGACGTCCTCTTTACCGTTCTCATTGCTTAGTAAGATTTGCAGACGCTAACGATGTGCTCATAAGACTCAACTTTCGGTCGAAGTTCACTCCAAATGTATCCTTCAAAAGATATGTGCATTAAGTTACAAATTGCGTAGTGATTAGAGATTACAGCACAAAAAAAGTTTCATGGCAATATGTATTTACTTGAGCAACTTGAGGTTGAGTTGGTCCTCGCCAAATTCCGTCAGGTCAGGTAGCGGTGATGTACGAGACCCGAGACCCGCGATGAGCCCCTGAAAGCGGTAAGAGTCTTGTAAATTATTTCGACTCCAACTTACGACTAGCGCCGCTGGGATTTCAATCCAGTGCTGCCAGTGACGAAGTCCGAGCCGCGCGATGTACCGTTGCTGACGTGTCATTGCGGTTCGGCGACGCTGGCGGCGATGGAGAAGAATCGGGTGAGTGGGCTAGAGATTTCAGCACCTGAAGGAGATATTTACAGGGATGACTTACAGGGTGCGCGGGGCCCAGTAGCCTTGTAGAAGAGAGGCAGTCTAGGTAGGGGATCTTCGTCATCGGACTCGTAGTCAAGAATCATTGCCTCTAAATATTCTAGTCGAGTCATGCGGGTCTCAAGTACCCGCGCGCGGTGGGCCTTCTGTTCTCCGAATAATTCTTGAACGAGGAAGGATGCAGCCCGGAAACTTTGCAGCCCTGGATGTGCTCCCTCAATCCGTGGGGTGGGTGAGAAAAGATAGATAAAAAGAAAGATGGTTCTTACCATGTCGTACACCCTTGCAAGGCGCTGATTGTCGTGCTCTTTCCAACTAAGACTCAAATCAAGCACCCCAGCAGACATTAATCGAAGAACATCTCTCTAGGAAAAAAATGAACAGTGGCAGAAAAAGGCTCACACCACGTACACGAAGTTCGGCCCACTTTTGGTCATGTCTAGCGTGAGCGAGGCCGAGGTAATTGCGGATGTCAGCAATCGTGATCTTGGACATGTTGGGATGTGCAACAGAGCGGGAGGTGCGAGTCACTGCAGCTTCAGCTGCATTGCGTACATGCTGAGCACGACCTAGCGCAGCTTGGGAATGATAAGGAAAAGGAAAGTGTCAGCGAAAATAAAATACCACACACCTCGCAATTCTCTAATCTCATCAGTGTCGTCAGGTCGGTTGACAGTCAAAGCGCCCTCATGCTGACGCTGTTTCAGAGCCCTTCGGCGGCGGGCCTGCTGGAGCTTCTTCTCTTTTGCGGCCTTCGCGTCGCGAATTTTCTTAACCCACTCAGCGGATTTGTGCAGTCTGCTGCCACGGCGGGTAGTTTCTGGCGGCCATTGGACAGGGAGGCAGAGGGAGCAGTGTTGTCGTCGCTCCTGCGACCGGCCATGAGCGAGGTGTACGTGAGAATTCAACAAGTCATGCCCCGCCACAAGGACGAGCTGTATAGTCGCTGCAGGGAAGCATAGTGCTGTACAGTGCTGCATAGTGTCCGGTGCAGCACTTGACAGCACTATGACCCACTATGGATACTATGATGAGCTACAGCACTATGACTCAGCTATGCCCGGCTACGGTTTTCCAGATGTGGTGGAAGGAGGAATTGGACATTCAGGGAGTGTATGGGATGCAGTGGAGATGGAGGGAGTGCTTGAACTCCTTCTGCTCGAGGAAGTGTGTTAAACAGCCATTAGCATAGCAATGTCGCCGATCGTACCATCATCAATTGATTCGTCATCATCTCCAACAGGGTCTGGGAGAACGTACCGTTGGAAACCTGCAATGCCCTCGTCGTATACAGCCGTTTTCAGAAAAGAATACGGGTTTGATGTGGTGTTGGAGCTTCGTTTTTGCTTACCTTTGTTTGACGGTGAGTCTCTCTTCCGCAGCATTCCGCTCCACTTTTTGCGTCATAGCGCGATACGCGGTGTTGTGACTCCACAAAAGTCTCCCATGTATTTAGACACGCGATTCAATTTCTTCGTCTCTCTCTTCTTCAATTACGTCTACTTGTCAGCTTGTTTTCGATGGCAGTTGTTGTATAGATGAACGACTAGTATTTTCTGTCCTCGGGGATGTCCTTCTTAGTGCCCCTAGTCGCGTCGTGGAGACATGTCATGTGGAGCAGCTATGACAGAAGTGGAGCGGAAGAGAGACTCACCGTCAAACAAAGGTAAGCAAAAACAAAGCTCCAACACTACATCAAATCCCGTATTCTTTTCTGAAAACGGCTGTAAATCGGACGTTCCGCCCAAAGTTCCGCAAATGGCAGTAATCTACTGGTAAGTGGAAGGGTAAAGGGATTTTGACGCTGCACTGACATTTGACGCCAGTTAACGTCAGTCAAACGTCAGTGTTCCTGCGTGACACACGTCACAGCGCCGATTTGCGCCGGTTTTCAACGTCAATTTGGCGCCTTGCAGTGTCAATTCTACAGCTAGAACGTCAATTGCACTCTTCGTTTGCGTCAATCGGCGCCGTGACACATCGTCAGTGTGACATGTACTACAGCAATTCAACGTCAATTACAACCATCGTAGTTCAACTTCAAGTTCCACTTGAAGTTGTGGGCGCCGGTCTGCTCGACGTCGGGGGCACTATTTCATCTTGAACTTGGACGCCGCGATAATAATATTTTCACTGGCCGGTTATGTTTCACGCTCACTCGACATCTTCAGTCCACTCGTTGACCTCCACCCCGTCAATCACATTACAAATTTTGTGTTGCTGCCGTTGGTTGAATCATTCTCTAATGTTTTATTTTTGAGACTTCTATCTCTCAAACCGGTGAACCCCATTTGTGCCCTGTGAATGTGGATCAGCAGAAATAAACCCTTGGCTGCCCGGCGATGCTTCACAACTGCGTGCCTCGCTCTGTGTCAGTGCACAGCCACATTTGTCTGGGTTACATAGACGTTGACCGACGCATCCACAGATGTCCTTTGAGATTAGTCAATCAAACAACTCTAGTACATCCCTTCAATGCCTGATAAGCACCGAACCCTGCCATTTGAGACCTTGACCAAGTTATTCACAAAATGGTCATCAGGTTGGAATTTTTTCCAGAGCACATGAGCCGTAACACCCACCACACCACGCAAAGAAAACACTCAACTATTCTCCGGTACCTTATTTGAATGCCCAGAGGGCGAGAAACCATCATTGAGGGCAACGAATGCAGTCTAACATCGAGGGAAAAAATTCAAGGCAACATTCAATATACTTGTAGACTTCGGGCCCCACGTTGGAACCTCACTTTTAGCAAAACTAATGTCGAGATGGAAGATTCCTGATCACATAGGTTCCTGTATCATGGACAGAAGTAGCATGTGTTATGCCAACTTTCTCGCATGCCCGCAATAGAAAACTTTGGCAGGTCGAAGGCAATGGCTCAGAAAGAGATTATAGTACATATATTGAGGCAACTATTTATGCGTTTCATATTCCTCACTCAAGGGATAAACCACTGAGTGGGCTGGAAGTAGCATCTGTAATCCAAACTTTCGGCCAACTTCGGACGCACCTGGCCAACGTTAGATAATTGGAGACAGCGGCAATGTGACACAACACGTCAATCCACTGGCTTTAGCATTCACCGCACCACGCAAAAAGGAACCGTCATGGAGCCTGGAGTCGGCAGTACTATCAAACAGCCAGAATGCTATCTCTATCCTTGACCTCCAAACCGCCGCTACGCCACCACCCAACTTTGTATTTATGTATAGAGATGTTTTCTGCTGTCGCTCAGACTGGTGACAAATCTCTCCGATTGAGGCCATTAGCTCTCTGTGCAGGTCATGAATCATGAGAATTTTCAATCGGCGGTTCGATGCAAACTCGAATTCCTCTTTCCGGTAGCAGATACTGATACCATACAAAAATTTTGAACATTCTAAACAAGATATGGATTATCCATTCACTGCACAACACTTAGACGATGACCAAGCATTACATGGCAGGAACTCAAATCTACGGCACGGCACCGCGCTGCGGAATCAAAAGCGAGGTAGACAATCCCATAACATGACTAGCGTGACGCAGCGCCAGTGTGACCTCGCCACGTCAATCAAACGTCAGCTGAAAAACACCGCAACGTCAGTTGAAACGTCACAGCGTCACTTTCACCCTGCCCGTAAGTGGAAGGCTGAATCACTTTCAGTTTTCGAAGTCTGCCACACCAAATCGGGTTGTCGTGATGTGACGGCACTAACGGCTATTCTTTGATCTTACCTACAGCCTTGCTACAGCTTAGCCACAGCCTCACACAGCCAAGGGACTGGGAGAAAAATGACGCGCGACGGCGCGCACCGGCGCGCACTGCCGCGGCACTGACGCGCATTGACGCGGCGTGGCTGTGTCATTGACGCAGCGGTCGCCGCGCAGCTTCTAACTCTTTAAATATCGACCTCCAAACCTTGTCGTCGATGCGGGGAGTGTTTTTTAGCTTAAATACATTGTTTGCAAGCAATAAGTCCATCCCCAACATTTTGTCAATTTCCACTAGTCCCCGCTTTAGTCAAAGCATTTTGTGTCACCCGCTGGCGATCCCGTCGAATCCTACCTCACGGCTGACGTGAATATTGGTGCGCTAGCATAATTGGATCCTTCGTTGCATACATATCTTCCAGGGTGTGAAATAATCACTCTCTGCACTTAAGTTGAGTTGGCTAATGGAGAGTACTAAATATTACATCAGGGACTGGTTGAACTGTGCAATTATCGGGGCCGCTGGCACTGCGTCTGAAAGTCGCTACCAGGAGTTATTTTTAAGTGATGCTCCAGCTCCAATGGCTTGAGGAAGAGAAATGCAATGAGTGGATTTCAGCCTCGGGACCCCTCCCGAGGAATCGCTTCAAGACTTTGGATCCAGTTCTGACACCATACGGCTAATTTATACACCCTGAATTCAAAAGATCTGGAACAGGCCAAGAACAGACATACTTCTGAACCTGGATCCTCGTAGTCTGTACCTTTGCTGGGCCTGTTTCACTAAAACCAACCACATGGACTTAAGTTGAATCATACAGCACCACCAACTTCGAAAGACATCACCTGCAGTTCAAATGGAGATCATGATAATTTTGGTGAAAAACCTACGAAATGGGGTCAACACCGATTCCGCAACCTAGTATGACCAGACCGCTATCTGGGACCGTATTAATGCAGTATTTTTTACGGATGGCACATGAGATTTCGTACGGTATTAATTATGAACTGGACGGACACCTACCGGGGTGGCCCAATTTACCTCTCTCCGATGTTTTATTATTCGTGGCCACCGCGAGTAAAAAATTCCTCAGCCGATGTACTTTGTGCAATCTGCTGTCACCCGAATTGCCAACCGAACCTCGCATCCACCCGGAATTTTACTGTGACAGGTCGAAAGAAGATGGAACAGGTTACCTTGGACTACGATTCAACAAAATACATGTGCAGTTATCAATGAGAGGGTTGAATGCAGCAATGAGATCCACCTTGGGCTCTAATAACCTTGGATTCTGAAATTAAATATAGCGGTGAGATCCTCAGAGTCAAAAAACATAGTCAGGTAGTCAGTGCTGGATATAGATCTCTGCAGACCCGCCGGCTGAAATGCTGTGCCAATTTCACTTTGCCCGAACCACGGACACGGCTGGTCACAAAACTGAATTATAGTGAGACTCTTTGAATAAGATCAAGTGCCCTTCTGGTCCCCCGGGTATCACGGAGCCCATTCGACAAACCATAAGCCGACCAGTGGTGCAAATTGAGCGTGGCCATCGAAACGAATCCTCTCAATTTCTGACTGGCCGCTCGACGATGGTATGAGGTTAGAGCACTCATCTTTGGATTAATTCCCACCTTAATGTCAAGCCAGACCGAATGCTATTATCAATACATCCAAAGCAACCAGGCCTTCGGTGGCGAGCGCCTGGTGTAAGACTATACTAAGACAGAGTGATTGACAAATAAAATCTGTACTTGAAATTGGAAGCAACTTGAAAGAATTGAATCTTACACAAAACTGTGCACTTTGGCTTGCACCTTCAGTAACTCCCTCATTAAAGACACATTCGTGACATCGGATTGAGGTCTACTGACGCGACATTGACCCGGACTGACGTGACACTGGCGCGCATTGACGCGGCACCGGCGCGCATTGGCGCGGAGACTGATGCGACGTTGACGCGGCACCTACAAGTTAATTAGTTTTTGGAGGTGTTCAAAAGGTATTTTAAATGCGTAGTTTCATGTTACTGATATCGTACAAGTCAATGGGACATGGAGAAGTATCATATACATAGAAACTATTCAACTTGGGACGCAGAAAAAGGGGGTCGAGACCCATATTCCTTCTCCTATGTCTGACCAGAAAAACCTTGAATCAGCCGGTAGAACATATATTTCAAGTGTTTTGAAGGTCAAGGGCCAATTCTAGTTATGCCGCGTCAACTGCACAGCCACGCCGCGTCAATGCGCGTCAGTGCCGCGTCAGTGCGCGCCGGCCCGCGTTATTTTCTCCTGACCCCACAGCCAAGCACGGCCTCGGAGAGCCTCCGTTTACTATTTAACATTCTACTTACCGGAGAACAGCCCGGTTATTCCTCTCTTCAGCTCGCTCATGGCGACCATTAAGACCAGCACACCTGCTCTCCCGGATTACATTACCTACCGCTTCGCCAACCGGCTTAAAAAATTTGTTCGCCCGGCACAGACCTACGAGGTATTTCCTTCGTGCCAAGTTTCAATTATTATGTTCAAATGAGTCGTCCGCCCTAGATTGCACTCGACATTGCGCAGAAAGAGTTCGTCGAGCTTGCAAATGTATCGCGCGACAGAATTTCGTTCAACACGGTTGCAACGCTGAACAGACAAGAGCTGCGCGTTGTCCGGATATCCGAGAGCGCGTGGTTCCCTGCGGTGGCGCGTCAACTGTGTGGCGGCGTCATTGACATTCTCGTCTCTCCCGACCCAAATTCGCCCCCGACATATCTCGCAGTTCCCACAGAGATGATGAAGGAGGAGATTAACATATTACGCAAGGCCCGTTCAACGCCGTAGACCACTGTGCAGTCGCGACAGCCGAGGCGGAGCATCAAGAGCGCTAAACGCTGAATCCCACACCTGGTACCGTGACCAGCGTGACTAGCCAAATTACTACTATTTTCGATCAATTACCCCCTAAATTTCGACTTTTCAAAAATCTCAGGAATCAAATAAATCGAGAAAAAATTGTTGCTGAGGTCAGACAAAATGGGTGTGACGTGACCGACGAATTAAATTTAATTAATAGTACAGGAGGCTCGTCACCAGTCTGCCTACGATGAACAACAAATGTGGCGGGCACGTTGTCGTAGGCAGACTGGTACTTCTCGGGCTGTGCAATTGGGCTGAGCAAGGAGTTGAAATTTTGGGTAATCCAGCGTATACCCCCTGCATCTTAAATACATGTCGGAAGGCTGATCAGACCTCTCCTACACTTCTGTTTTGGGGTCCAGCTTTCGGATTCTGGTTTTTCCGACATTTTTCGAGTCCGACTTCGTGAGAAAACGATAAATTATCACTTTGCTCAGCCAATTTTGAGTTAGAAAAAAAAATATTCTCAAATTCGGAATCAGCGCCAAAAAATGGTCTAGAAATGAGGTTGGTGTATTTTTCAACATTTCCGCCGGCCGTCGGATGTCGCGTTCCGGCTATTCACCTCCCGCGCAGATTTTTGGGAGGGGAGATGTACATGCGTTACGAAAACGTGATAGAAGCGGAATTTTACATTTGTTCCTCAGGGGATTGCTCTCAGCCTTCTGACTGCAAGATCACTCTGTGTGCGAGAGCAACCCCCTGAGGAACAAATGTGAAATTCTGCCTCTATCACGTTTTCTGTAATGCATGTAAATCTCCCCACCGAGAAATCCAAGTTGTTTGGATGAAATCTCGCCATGATAGAACGTGTCGAGCTCAAACCAGGCCCCTCTGTCAGACAGTCAAAAAACATATATTGAGAGAATGGAACAATAGCGAAAGATAGCGCTGAAAAATTCGAAAACTTCGGTCATTACACCAATTAACGGCCCGAATTCAACCACATCCTCGTCAAGGTGTGCGAGGAGATGGTACTTGATTTTTGTGATGATTTTGGAGGGATCAATCATTGCAAATATATCGAGGACATTTGCCACTGCAACTTTGAGGTCTTGCTGGGAATGTTCAGATAATTGACAATGACACAGAATGCAAGAAATTACCCGATATTCAGCCAGGTTTCGGATTTCCGGGGCCCACAACAGAGCAGCGAGCTCGCCGGTCGCCCTCCAAGCCATGAATTTGTGGTCCATGACAAGGCTATCTATGTACGTGGAAGATGTTCGTTTGCACAATAATTTTGAATTGACGGCCGATAACGGAGCCAGCATTTGCATGATGTAATTGGATCTAATTGGATGAATGGACAGCCCATCAGTATTTGTGGATTGAAGGCGAAGGGCGTAAGTCTTTTTTTGTTCTTCTGACCACGGTTTATAATGGATGCATTGGGCTAGTTAATTGAGAGGCACGGGGTTCAAAATTGCTCCTCTTCCCTGCCAAATCTGACAAAAATGTTTTGAAATGGATGCATTGGGCCAGTTAATTGCGAGGCACGTGGTTCAAAATTGCTCCCTTTTCCCTACCAAATCTGATAGAAATGCTTTGAAATGGATGTGTTGGCACTTTAATTGTGATGCACTGGGTTCAAAATTGTATGGACAGCCACTTATTTAAATTGATGGCTAGGCATTGGCAGAAAGCTTCAATATGTCAAGTGCTCCCTTATCCCTGCCAAATCCGACAAAAATGCTTTGAAATGGATGCATAGGGCCAGTTAATTCCGAGGCATGTGGTTCAAAATTGCTCCCTTTTCCCTGCCAAATACGAAAAAAATGCTTTGAAATGGATGCATTGGGCCTTCTAATTGTGAGGCACAGGGTTCAAAATTGTGTGGACAGCCACTCATTCAAATTCATGGCCAAGCATCGGCAGAAAGCTTAAATATGCTGCATCTCGCTTGCGACCTCCTGAGAGGTGGGGATGTGGGTACTGAGAATACCTCCTTTCGGCCGCTGGGGCGAGGTCAATGTTGTGGCATGGTTGGCAGGATCTGCAGTAGTTTGGTCGTATTAGGCTTAGATGTCGTAGCTCGGCAATTATTGCTGGGTTTCTTCCTGCTTCCACCCTCCCGCTGCGAGCCCCGCTGGCTGTTCTCCCTCAGAGATCCCGAGTCAGTCTCCAACGTGTTGCCGTCGAAGAGACAGCCGACGTCACATACCTGCAAGACAATACCGCTTCCGACCCGAGGGGTGGATATTGTCCCACATCCCGCTTGAGACCTGAGAGGTGGGAATGCTCGGGTAAGTGAGTTGTGTGGGGATAGCACACGTGAGGACTGGCCTCGACAATCAGACTTGAATAAATAATATTTTAAATCCGATATATTGTCAACAATACATATGATACCCTTACGATTAAATATGCACTGGATCCTTAACATTATATTATGATTACATGGGCCAGCCAGACCAAGTTTGGCTACCTTGGTCGACGTCCGTCTACATTGGCCTACATCAGATAGACAAACGTAGACCATGTAGACAGACTTAGACTCACATGGGACTGGAACGCAGTGCTTGCACGTCTTCTCAGGTGGGAGTGTGAGAATTACTTGGTTGCTTCGGCGTGCTGCGGCGGAAGTTTATATATAGCTCTACGGTCGATAGCAATCTTATTGACCGAGAAAGCATATAGCTTAGTGTGTAAAGTAGTAGAAGGACATTCAATTATATTGGGTCATCTGCATACGTGTCAGCGTCTGTGTCTGAGCCGAGGTGCCACTAGCATCCTCATCCATTCTATTCCCCTCCTCCATTTCACAGATATCGCATGTGAACCAGGAAAGTACCTAGCATCCCCTCACTGCAGTCATTTGCTGCAGGAATAAACAGCACAGCCAGTTGTTCGGGAGTGAGAGAGTCGAAAGTACCAACAATGTGGAACTCGGGGGTGAATTGAATCTGCCTGTTTCGCAATCAGAAAACATGCGAGAAATGATGAGAAAAAGATAGGGGAGTTCGGGGCGGAGCTGCTGGATTGCATCAAGGAGGAATTCATCTCGGAAAGGTTGCGCGTCGATGGTGAGTGAGTTTGTTCAGCGGCGTCATGGGATCCAGCAGTGTATGGGGATGGGCCGCGATGTAAGAACAGAACTCCGGCAGCTTTCGATGGAGGGCTGTCAGCGAGACTAGATTGGTCGGCTTCTCTTTAGTCCTGCGCACCATCGCCATATAACCCCAGGAAACTGATGCTCCATATAGAGCCAACGCGACAAGCTCTGTCATCGTCACCGGGCAGTCGAGGCCCTTCAAAATATTACATTCGACGTGGTTTGGCTGGCCCGATTTCGCTTTGCCGTCCATAATTTCGTGAACGAGCTCGTAGATGAGTCCCTGGAAACAGACGACATCGGCTGCAGCGTAAGGGTAGCAACCGTATCGAGTGTTGGAGACGTCGGGAAATGTGCCGGGCTCATCCAGGTTAAATAACTCCGACTTCCGCTCCTGCATCAAGATGCGAGTCTTGGCTTGATAGCCGCGCTGACCGTCTTTGTGGCGGAGGAGAGCACCGATGAGCTGGAGTAACTTTGTAACACCAGAGCTGCTTGATTCGACAGCGTTTCGCGCTGCCGCACTGTTCAAGTCTTCACCAGCCAGGTTTATGGTCGCACTGTTGGCCTGTTGGCAAGGAGGACAGGCGGTAGAAGACCAAGGGTTGAATATGTCCGCTGTACCGAGGCATAACCATATCTGACGACGTTGATGTCCTTGTGGCAGCAGCAGCCTCCAAATACGTGCGTGCATGCGTTGTTTTGCTGATCCGAAGTCAGAGACTCGAATCTTTCTTCGCCAATTTTCTGTTCAAGGATTTGTTCCATGAGCTGAAACCCTTCTTCAGTTGATCTACCCACAAAAAAAAAATTAGAAAAGCCCATGGAGACATATGGGCCACGCGTTCGGCGAATTTTTGCTAGTCCTGAACCGTGAACCGAACTTGGGGTTCAGGTTCGACCATTTCCCGAACCTGAACCTGAACTTCGCATTCAGTTCAGTCCGGTTCGGGTTCGAACCGATTTCCCGAACCGAACTTTGACAACACTACATATGGCGGAACATACAATGCTGCTAGTTCGGATGGTGAGACCTTCCCAGCGGCTTGGAGTTCATCCTCTGTGATTTTGAGCATTGTGGTCAGTATGTGGCTCGTGGCGACATCGGGACCCTCCATCGCGGCACGGTCCAGGTCACGGATCACAATATCTTTTTCGTGTGCGGCCGATAAATAGAACTCTTTTTTACTGTCCGCCGCGTGATCCTTACTTTCGCCGATTTTTTTGCGCCAGTACTCGTTCTTGTCCATTACTCTCTTCTCTTGAGCCGCTAGCGGACTGCACGTGTAGGTGTTTGCAATACGATTCGCTGCCTCCGTTCTACCTTCAAATTTACACTGGCCCGTGTGGTCGAGAGCTGGCGCCACTTCGACGAACCGCGTACAATGCGACCATGTCGTTTTATCGGTGTCATCGATGTCGGGGGCGTAAGAGGGCACAAGCAGTGGGATGTGACGAGCGAGACTCAACCATAATTCCACGGTGAATAGTTCCATCTGAGCGTTCGACGAAGCCTGCCTGAGAAAGAAATCTGAAGAGACAGATCTGCTTGACATTTCACTGGCTATCAACCCAGCATGACAGATTTCAAAACCGGGTTTAAAATGAGCCTACACAAGCGAATTTGGCTCAGTTTGGCAGGAGTTGAAATTGTGCTTGTTTGCCTAAGAATGAAGCCTCAGCAGTGCCCGAGAAAGAAATCAGAACAGACAGATCTGCTTGAAATTTCGCTGGCTATCACCCCAGCATGACAGATTTCAAAACCGGGTTTAAAATGAGCCTACACAAGCGACGTTGGCACAGTATGGCAGGAGTTGAAATTGTGCTTGTTTGCCTAAGAATGAAACCTCAGCAGTGCCCGAGAAAGAAACCAGAACAGACAGATCTTCTTGAAATTTCGCTGGCTATCACCCCAGCATGTCAGATTCAAAACCCGGTTTGAAATGAGCCTACACGAGCGAATTTGGCACAGTTTGGCAGGGGTTCAAATTGTGTGTGTTTGCCTCAGAATGAAACCCCAGCAGTGCCCGAGAAAGAAATCGGAACAGACAGATCTGCTTGAAATTTGCTGGCTATCACCCCAGCATGTCAGATTCAAAACCCGGTTTGAAATGAGCCTATGCGAGCGAATTTGGCACAGTTTGGCAGGGGTTGAAATTGTGCGAATCTGAACCTGAACCGAGTCACCCACAGGTGCACTCATGGTATGCCTTATCCGGGGCATCTAGGCACATGGACACCCGGCTGGCACCTCGGGTTTTGCACGTGAGCATCCCAAACCTGTGGACTGGATCGCATCTATGACTGAAATTCTGTGGGGTGAAAAATTCAACAAAGCTCGCTTTGTGGCTCATTTCGGTCTCAATATGCGTGCTGCATATTGCTTTTGCTGCTCTTGGCCTTCGCCTGTCCGCGCCCAAATACTTACTTAACGAAATCAAGCTTTTCTAAGTGCGCAGACGAGCAAGCTAGCGCGGCACCCAGAGCTCACTGCGCCGACCGATTCAATATTTAATGGCCCGGATATTGCATCAGATTCAAAGACCTTCCCTCTTGTATTTACACTTTGCGGACTGGATCCATTTTTTATAACAAACGGAACTAATGCCTCGGTGCAAAACCTCCAAGTCCCATCCCCCAGAAGAGATCGGTATTTCACCCTTATTCTGAGTCCCGCATTGGCTCTGATGATGACCAGGCGAATATGTGTTGTAATCCGGTGCCCGGATACGTAAGGGGGAGCTCGCCGGATTCCTAGTTCATGTTCTACAGTTGTTGTGCGTTGGTGCTCAGGCAGAGTCGAAACACAGGTACAGATATTTTTGAGTCAGTTTGGATGGAAGTTGAACGTTGAACACTTGAGTCCTGCGTTGGATTTCTTGACTTTGGCTGCTTCTGTGTAGTGTAAATCGTGTACTCGAACTGTGTAATTTTCTACTACTAACTTATCCATCCCACTCATAACCGGAATGGTTTAAAGGATAGAACTTCCGTCATCACATGCAGACACTATTTGATTAAACTCCTCTTTGAGTGATTTTCTGTATTGGGAGTGCTGGATTTCATACACCATCGGTACCGCTTGAGTCTAGAACTAATTTCGAAAATTTTAATCTGTATTCTGTTTGAGGTTCCAACAAGCGAGGTACGAGCTTCAATTTGTTGGAGCGTCTGTCTACGAAAGACTATTTGAGGTTGGCACAGGCACTTGGGTTTGTCTTGTGTGAGATTCAGGTAGGTGCCGCTTTGCCTAGAGGAGCTGAGATGGCAGGCACTTGGGTTTGTGTGTGAGATCCAGGTAGTGTTCTCGACCACGGACCGAGGCTGGGCCGAACGCCGCTCGCAAGCTCCCCCAATTATTAAGTTCTTCTTTCAGTTCTTTCTTCGATAGGCGAAGGTTCCTACGGTCAAGTGATGGCTGCTCTGCACAAGCCCACCGGTCGCAAGGTCGCAACCAAGAGAATAGCTCCCTTTGGCCATTCGTTGTTTTGTTTGCGAACTCTACCTGAGTTGAAGTTGCTCAGGTTCTATTCCGACCCCTCCATTGCAAGTGCCCAAAAACGTGCGATCACAGAATAGATAGGGGATATGTAGACATGTGGAATGGGTATGGATTTTTTGGGGGGATCAGGTTCGTATGCGTGCCATCTATTTTTGCCATGCTTGGTGGTGCGGTTCACTTAGCCACCGCTACTTTATGGCAACCTTTACTGCTTTTTAAAAAATAAAAATAAAAAACCCCCAATTCCTCTTGGGACCTCTGACTTTCAGCATTCTGTGATCAGGATAAAGATATGGCGAGGACGAGGGACTTGTCCTGAGCCCATACCCTACAGTATTGTCACCAACGTCCAAGCCTTTTTAACTTGTCAGTGACCTGCAAACATCTCACCAAGACGGCACACTCGGAGCCCGTTGTCCTGAACTAGTGCCTCCACTTTTTGGTGATCCACAATTATGTTGGAGTACAGCTTTCTCTGCGCAGATAAAAAATCTGGATTGACAGTCCTGCTTGAAATTCCGCAGGCTATCACCCAGCAAACACCAGCCGCAAAATTGCTTCAGACAGGACACCAAATGTGAATTTGTTTGCCTGGTGGCAGTCTCGGCACAAACCTCCACCGGACTTTGGCCAAAATATTGCTCAGCTAATATTTGGTCAATACATCCAGTTTCGGCTGCATATTATCAGACTATTGGAAAAAATATTAGCTGGCTGATATTTCTGACAAAACAGAACCTATTGACAGCGTATCGTCGTAGTATTGGCGGTGGCTGTGAACTATAATCTAGGCAATACATAGCAAGAACACCGCGTATTGGCAGGCCTTGCAAATATTTGGACAAAAGTTGCTGTATTGACAGCTTAATATTCGGGCCTAAGTCCGGCACCCGGTGCTGTGCCAATTCGATTGCGTCTGTTAGGTTATGTAAAATCGACCGTGATTTCAATTCTAAGTTGGGAACCAGCTAGCCTCCAGTTGTGTCCAGGACGACGCACTGCTCCCACCCATGTGACTGCGCCAGGTGAAGGCAACATACTGGGACTAGGGCAGTGTACAGAGGCTCAAGGTTCTGGCCCAGGGCTACTTCTTGTGCGCGACTTTTCTTAGGCATGGGGTGACGGCGTCAAGAGCTCAAAGAGGTGCAGGTCCAAAATGGCACATCCAACGTCTTGAGCAGATCTGAGAAAATAGGTCAGTATTTTTCTTCGTGAGATTCGAGGAAGAATTGACCTCCTTCCAACACAAAAAATCCGAGATTGCAGTGCCAGAAGAAAATTTAACCCCCGACGAACCGTATAATATTCCGGCATTTGGGCAGTTCTCAATTTAAACCCTCGGGAATTTTTTGGTTGGTTGTCGTTCAGAAGTGGAATTGGTACAGATTTTTCGGCGGAATAAGGTTCGTAGGCATGAAATGAGTGCTCTGGGGGACTGAGAAAAAATTTGACCTCCGGCGAACCGAGTTGTGTAATATTTCCGCATTTGGGCAGTTCTCAATTTAAACCCTCGAGAATATTTTGGTTTGTTGTCGTTCAGAAGTGGAATGGGTACGGATTTTTGAGCGGAATACGGTTCGTAGGCATGGAATGAGTGCTCTGGGGACTCAGAAAAAGTTTGACCCCTGGCGAACCGAGTTGTGTAATATTTCCGCATTTGGGCAGTTCTCAATTTAAACCCTCTGGAATATTTTGGTTCGTCCTCGTTCAGAAGTGGAATGGGTACGGATTTTTCAGTGGAATACGGTCCGTAGGCATGGAATGAGTGCTCTGGGGGACTCAGAAAAAATTTGACCCCCGGCAAACCGAGTTGTGTAATATTTCCGCATTTGGGCAGTTCTCAATTTAAACCCTCCCGAATATTTTGGTTCGTCCTCGTTCAGAAGCGGGATGGATACCATTTTTTGCTGGAATAAGGCTCTCTGGCATGGAATGACTTCTCTCAGGGACCCACAGAGAAATTAACCCCATAAATTCCACAAATCTTTGCAGGTTCTGGAATCATGCATGCACATCCAGCGCAGCATCTCGTTGATTTACAGGACATTTGACCCAGAAAAAACTGAGTAGGAGGGGCGGTTCCAAACGGGTAGCTACCTCCATCCAGGCTTCCCAAGTGCCTGTTGCGGGCCACTCGTCGTGCATGCACCTGCTTGTGACAAGAAATCGAAGGAGCAGACTGGGAGTGGGACATTCTTCTGGGTATTCTGTAATATAGTGAGAAGGCTACTCAACAGTGCAAATGCAAATTGAACGGTATTTCAAGATGCTCAGAACTTGACGATTGACTTGGCCTGCATCTGTTACCGTCCTGATCATAACTTCGATTCAGAATCAAAATCGATAGCTACCTTCAAACCCTTTTTTTTTTACACACCTTCTTCATTCCTTAAAATACACCACCTTGTTTCTCAAGAAATAAAACACTACCTCCGGCAAGTCAACAAAATACGCTGGTTTTGTCTGCCGCTGTTTTAGGCTCCCTCCGTGCGACTAATGTGTTCATACCGTTTGGCACCGATTAAATGTTCAGTGAGAGTAGGATAACGACGTTGTGCGCACCACAGGCAGATAAAACAAGCGAAGGAGCTTCATGCCCCGGGGCGGGGAGGAGTCGGGCTCATACTCCCACTTGAGACCGTCGGGGCACAAAGGCAGCGCTAGTGAATGGTTGGGTGTGTTCATACCGTTTGATGCTGATTAAATGTTCAGTGAGGATGAGGATAACGGCGTTGTGCGCACCACAGGGAGATAAAACAAGCGAAGGAGCTTCATCCCCCGGGGTGGGGAGGAGTTGGGCTCATACTCCCACTTGAGACCGTCGGGGCACAAAGGCAGTGCTAGCGAATGGTTGGATGTGTTCATACCGTTTGGCACGGATTAAATGTTCGGTGAGGAGTAGGATAACGACGTTGTGCTCACCACATGCAGATAAAACGAGCAAAGGAGCTTCAGATCCCAGGGTAAGGAGGAGTTAGGCTCATACTCCCACTTAGGCCGTCGGGACAAGAAGGCAATGCAGGTTAATGGTTGGTTGGGTGGTAGGGAGGAGTTGATCAATGCTAACTGTTATTTTGTCCATCTGTGAGACTTTGTCATTTGCCACCGTGTTTGAACATGAACACCCTTGTGTTTAAATGGCGTTCAGGGGATCTTCTTTCACTCCGACCACGTGCCGTCTGCTATGTGATAATGCTCGTGCACGCGGCCTACCCGTGTTACCCGACGCAGGCTGTCTCTCAAAGTTTTTTGGGTCTCAGACTGCTGCTCCTTCCTGTTTTGCCTCCTTCATGGATGCCGAGGTGAGGTTGAACAACCTCCGTCAAGCATACCACTCCCTCCACGACGATGTCCTCTCTGCATTGCGTGTCATGGTGGGAGATCCACTTCGGTCGAACGCTGTTAGAGACCTTGGTTTGGCTTTAGCTTCAGCTGCTGAACTGGTCTGCCACAATGCACATTTTCTTTCTCCAGATTTTTCTGATCAATCTTTAGCACAGAGACATCTTTCCTCCCGCGGAATATGGAACCTTACAGACCGGAGGATACGACAACAGTCTACGCATGGTTTCTGATTTCATCAGTTTTTCAACTGCGCCCCATTGGGTGCACAACTTCACAAAAATTAAGCGACCCCATCTCAAGGCTCGTCTCGGTCCGGACGTCCGCTGCTGGTTCGATTCGGAAAGATTTTTGGTGTCAAAATCAAGCGCTCCATGAGCCGCCGGACCGTGGGACGCGTAATTACTGAGGCTGGAATAAAGGTTAGACTGCAGCTTGGGCATGTGATTGGGGTGTGATCGGGGGTTTCCGGATGTCTGCAAAGCGAGCTAACCCGGCATGTCGGATCCTTTATTTATGGCAGGTTGCATGTTTGGATGGCAACGAAACACTTATGTGACTTTTTTCTGCATTTACCTGAGCTGAGTTGAGTGCATACTGAGCATTATATGCTGAAAACGGCGAAATGGGCATAAACCTCATAATGCATAGGGTTTGGTTGTCCACCGACCTGATGCATTATGACTGTACCCTTAAACTGCACTTCTTCGTTGTATTTTGCTAGGTCTTAACCCCGCCCTGTCTTATCTCGGCCAAACGCGTTGTCCTCGCAGATACAGTCCGTTGACGCCGTCACCTACCAGGTTCCACAAGAACAAATAATGGTCCAGGCACAAGTGCCCTTGATAACTCGCGTCGGGCTTGCAAGTCTAATAGACCTGGCAAGGCTTGGAAAGGCTAAAGACGATGAAGACAGGTCGGAGCTAAAGAAATAATTGCTGCAACTTCAGAGGTTGGTCCAGCATCGGAATATTCGAGATGCAACGAAATATCGTCTTCGTCATCATAAACGTTTAAATTTTCCAGCTCAGACATGAAGGGGTTAACTCGCTCCAGTCCCGCGAGTGCACTGTCCATCCAATGATACGGTATGTCAAAATCGTTCCCCTTCGCAAACATTGTCAGGGGATCATGAATAAACCATCGGAGGGCATGTTGCCCTTCATGTGCTGGAAGTAGCCTGTGGTAGGTCCGACCACCGGCTAAAGTAACGGCTGACACACCCGGGGAGAGTTTCATGAAATCCCCGTCATAGACTCCCAGAGCAGTAAGACAGAATATCTGGTTGAATTTGCGAGAGATGGATGCGATTTTCGAACTGTGAATGAAAATAATCCCATTCTTCGGGATATGGTGGGAGGAGTGGTTGATAATGGCTGCCCTTGGGACCGCAAACAAAACATTCGTCGTGGCATCGTTCCCCGGTTAAAACCTTTAGGGAATTTGTGAGCTTGCTATCAGGGAAAACAGTGCCGCACTTTGATACCACAGTGTTTGCAGACCCTGTTCCAGTGGAGTCCAAGCTGGGCGGGAATTTCAGACCAATTGAGTCGGGCAATACGATCCCACCAATGTTCAGCACGGTAAGAGTGATCTGTAGTTTTCCGAGATGTTGCATGAGCTGCAGTGTTGGTGGAGCGGATCCGTGCCCTGTCCCCATCAGATAGTAAATCTCTCGCTGCCCTACGTGCATCGCTGTTAATCTTCCGGCGTAAATCACGTTCGTTGGTGTCCTGGGAGGCCCGTCGGTTTCGCTGTGCTTCACGCCGAACACTTCGATGGTGCTCGACGTCTATTTGTGTGAGCATTTGGTCGGTGGATGCTTCATGATGTCCAATGGAAAAATCCATCGACGTCGGGCAAGTGAGGAAACGACGTGGCGCTGGTGGCAAGTGGGGCACCTCGATCCAGAGCAGTATTGCCAAGATCACCAAATATATTCACTTGTTGACAGCGAAGGGGATTCAGGCAGATCAAGGGTATGAGCCCTGTTCGAAAGATAGCCGCACCTTGACCGCAGAGAAGCAGGAGAATGTCGACACCGAGGCATTAAAAACGTAATAATGCGGTGAAATGCCGAAGGCGGCAGTGGGCGCCAGGTCGGAATTGGCGTGGACTTCCACGGGCGTCTCCAAAGTCTCGGGTTCAAAAGTCCAAAAGCGGAGTTTAAAAGGCTTCGGACGGACACCCGTAATTTCATAAAGAGTGAGATTGCGGGGCAGTTAACGTTATTGGAGCTCGGGCATTTTCGGATCAAGGTTGTCTCGAGTCAACTCGGTTAAGGCGTTCGATTGTAATATAGACTAGCAGTTGACCCGTGCTACGCTACGGCTGCCTCCAGAATTAAATTTACAGTACCAAGCCTTCGAATTCATGATTTTTATTGAGACCAAAGATGCCGCTCGTCGTGAACCTTCGATTCACTCCTCGCGGCCTCATTGATAATTTCAATATTCATCTGTGTGATAATGACCTTATGATTATTATTATGGTATATTACAATTTAATGTATGCTCAAGGTCGGAACAATATGAATGGGGCCATAAATGAGCCAATGAAATATCCTACAACATTAATGTGTTCAATCACATCACCTTGGCTTTCCTCTTTGCAGCTCCGTCTTCGTCATATCATCTTCCATATGACAATCATTTTTCCTCCATATCACTGGCATGCGGATTTCCCAGGTGTATTATGTTATTTGACGCCTCTGCGAACCGCTACGAACCCACAAAACCTGGCCTTGAGTTTGGCAGGTTGCTTTCTGCCAATGCCTTTATCCCACGGCTCGACGAATTTCATGTGATGCTGTTGGTCTCACTTATCTTCCACGAAGTTAAGTACTTTCATCAGACTGAAAATCTTAGCAGCTGCGCGCAAATTTCAAAGTACTGGTATCTACTGCATCGAAAATGTCTGGAGTTGAATGGTCTTCGAGTTGCCTTCATCGTACATGCCGACTCCATTGGATCTGCAAAAGAAATGATTCAGAGTTGTGTCCACGGTCGCCTGCATCGGGCTGTTCTGAACCACACATTCTGAACCACGTTTTATTGTCATAATTTCTTGCCGTTTTTTGAAAGAAGACTGGGTTCTTCTGCTTGTTGCCCATA
Source organism: Mycena leptocephala (assembly GCA_029378395.1). Taxonomy (NCBI): domain Eukaryota; kingdom Fungi; phylum Basidiomycota; class Agaricomycetes; order Agaricales; family Mycenaceae; genus Mycena; species Mycena leptocephala. The sequence continues at coordinate 21,049 of JARJLF010002343.1, forward strand.
CTACTAAATATCACTGGAAGTTATCTTACCCTTTTCCTTTCTTTCCTCTGCCTTCAATTCAAAACCCACCTTCATACGACCGGTTGGAAGTAGTACATTGTGTGCTCGAAGAAGCAAGAGTTCAACATCTCAGCTGTTTATAAATAAAAATACAACATTCGAGTGGAGAATTGGTCGAGAAGGCAACATCTTTACAGTTTTGTGGAGCTAATGACCTCATTTGAAGGCCCAGGGAAGGGACCTGCATCCTTGGATACGGGGTCGGCTGGTAGGCACAATCACCATTTCGAAGCCTGTTTGGGATCTCATCAGGGTAAAACATCGAATATCCGGAGTCTGGACACCATACAGTGTAGCATCGGCGCACTCATAAAAGATACACGACACGGGCCGAGTTGCGCAGGGCACCGGTTGCCCAAAGAAATAGAGTCCATGGAGCACATACTCTGTGACTGTGCTGAAGCTGGTCAGGCAGAAATCTGGGCCTTGACCGAGAAGCTATACAGGCGGCCAGACTCTATAGAATTCTTGTGTCCGAATCTGCATACTTGATTTGGAAACTTAGGAACAAAAGAGTGATTCGAAGTGCTCCGTTAAGCATAACAGATATACGACCGAAACTATACTATGTAGAATAGACCTGAATCTCCTTGTTCGCTGCGAAGTCCTCAACTTCCAACACCAATATTGGAGCTAAAATTCACGGTTCCTAAATGCTGTTGCAAGGACCGTGGAATGATTGTAGTGGAAATGACTCACCAGTTACATTTTTAAGCTTTCAGGATAAAACGAGGCTGCCCATAGCCGAAATCTCTGCACGCTCGTGCTCCGAGATTGATCCAGAGATGTGGAGCTCTAGAAGTCCACACCTCGAGCGTTGAATCAGATCGATGAAGGATTCGTGCGGCCAAGGGTCTGCGTACTCCGGAAGAACGATCCACATGCTCTGAAGGGAGCACAGCTTCAACGTGTCAAGGAGGTGAGATAGGTCTCCAAGACTGCTAATCTCGAGCCGGTGCAGGCAGTCTAGTGCGACTGGTGTGAGGGTCAACTCCGAGTCGTCTTCAGGCCCATCTCCACAGTACCCAACAAGTTCGAAGCGGGCCTTCTCAACCCGCGTGCAATGACGGAGAATGTGACCACATTCTTCTACCGACATTTCGTATGCGAGGTGGAGGCAAGTAATGTTTCCCCAGGGATGGTTCAGCCGTGGCGACTTCTCTGCGACACCGTGAAAATTGAGGTAGGTGAGGGATCGAAGCATGGGGGATCTAAATCGGTTGCATAACACTTTGGTCGCCGTAAGATCCTCCCATTCCAGCTCGAGATTGAATTGCTGCAGTATCAATGGCTCGGTATCGCTTCGGACAGGGAGTTCGGGACAGGAACCACCCCAGATGATTTCCAAGCATTCGAATCGAGACAGGCCGTCGAGCACAAGGGAAAGCATGGAAGTATTGTTTGATAGCGTCAATGGGGTTTCTGCGCTGGTCGGCCACAGAGTAAGGCTGAGTGCAAACGGCCGACTGCCTGCGCGATCCAGCCAAAGCATCAACAATTCTACATCGTCTTCGGTGAACCCTGGCGCTTGGAGATCCAGAGAACTCCACAACTCCTGGCTGGAAGTTGCTATCTGCCTCCATCGTTTGCATACGCGCCCGAGGAGTAACGGCGCCACCGAGGGGCTCGGATTGCGAAACGTTTCTTCTGATAGGCAGTCATGGAAGACTTTCTGTACGATCTCCGTCAGAAACGTCTGCCTGAATATGGCCTAAGTCATGAAACAATGACTGAGAGTAGACTCTTACATGGCTTAGGAAGGGACTCAATGGGGTCGCGCCTTGTTCAAGTCTCAGATTATATTGTGGTCTCAGATCAATCTCAGAATTCGTATCAATCGATCATAATGATCATTTTAAGTTGCCGGCTCACTTACCGATGTCATGGGCCGTACAGTGATCGGATCAGTTTCTGTGGACTCCTTTTCTCGGGGATTCAATTGAACAGCCAGGTTCCTACCCAGCCGCTTTTCGAGGCTCACAAGACAGGGACTGCTGTAAAGGAGTTGGAAGGCGAAGAGCGGAGGATGCAGATCTTGCATCGAGTTTTGAAACGCGAAAATGGCACGTTCTTTTCTACTCGGCGCAGTAACTGAATCCTTACGGCCCAAACCGCCCGCTGTGGGCGTTTGCATCCGATGAATATATAGCCTTGAACCTCCCCTCGGATGACAACAAAGTTGTTGATAAAGAACTGAGAACTAGCGTGTTCCTCCAGGCATGGGACTGTAAACAGATTTTGAAACCAAGAGACTTAACAGCTATGTTAAAAGTGGCCCGCGAGAAGGGTGTCCGAATGGACGGCCTTGCTATTTCAAGGAGTATCCAACGGGAAGTAACAATATGGTACCAGATAAAGTTTAGGGCCACGAGAGGGCTCTTCAATATCGGTGAGGAGATCAAATGCCTAAAGACTGACTCACCACAAGATTAAAACTGTGGTCGGCGCAGTAACTCAATTCTTACCGACGTTACCGGTAGTGTTCCTGGACTACGCCAACACCGTCAAACTCGGTGATTTTGGTCTGGCAACGTCTGTTAATCAGGGAGGCTTTGCTGAGACTTACGGCTGGGGTACGCCTCCCAGCCCTACTCCATAGAAACTCCTAAATTCCCGTACTATATGTCTCCAGAATTGATTCAAGGGAAATCATACAATCATAAATCCGATATTTGGTCTTTGGGATGTCTTATCTATGAGCTTTGTGCCCTGAAACCCTTATTTCATGCGGCGAAAACCCAAAGTGAACTGAATAGTCTGATCCAGTGGGTTGGTGCCCACTAAGTGGCTGAATACTGAAATATTAGGGACCGCCAAAAACCTGCTCTCCCAAGGGGCTACTCTCATGCCATGGGTGATGTAATCACAGCCATGCTGGCCAGAGATGTCCGTTTTGTCCTTCTTTTGTTTTTTCCTCTGCTGTCCATTATTAATAACACACCACACGTTAGCCTGCAATGCGTCCGTCGGCCACAGAACTTCTGAATCACAAGCGTGTGAGGTTTACGTCCAAGGCGCAGAACCTCCTGATCCGTGAATTCGAATTGAAAGAGAGAGAATCGGTGATCGACGATGCGCTGCAAAATAAGAACGCTGAAATTCAATCCTTCCAATCGAAAATCCATGAATATCAGGCGCAGTTTCAGATAACAGGCTCGGAGGCAATAAAGTCGGCGGTGAAGCGCCGTGAGAGAGAAATTAGTGTATTACAGTGGATTGCACCAATGTCTTCACACGATGAAGAATAGGTTAAAACATATATTCAGAAGTACATACTATAAATAGTTCGGTGGCAACAGAAAATATCTAGCACATCAGGAAAAAGTGAAATTCTATAAAGTGGTTATGTGGGGCTTAAGTGGTCTATGATCGTCTATTAAGTTCCACTGAACACTCCCCCTCAGGACAAACTTATTCTTCTTCACCGGGTTCGAGCCTGAATTGAACCTGAACTCGAGTTAAGGTTCGAGGTTCAGCTTCTTGTGTGAGGTTTGTCACACCGTGTCACAACTGTGACTCTGGCCTCGCGAACGGCCATCCTCTTCATATGGGGAGCAGTGAAATACCCGTGGCGCCAACGGGTAAGAATAAAGTCAGGAAAAAACAAAGCACTGATCGGACGCTAGAGAGGTCAATAATACCTCCAAACAGACTTATTTTGGCTGAAAATGATGAGAATAAGCAGGGCTAGCCATTGGCGGTGGGCACGCCTCAGAAAATGGCTCTGGAGTCGTGCTGGAGGTAAAATGTAAAGGGGGGGCAATAAGGTCACTTGAAAATGTGCAATAAAGTCACGCATTTGAAAATGTAACGCATTGCAATATAGTCCCACGGTTGAAAATGTGCAATAATAAAGTCGGGAAAAAACATTGCACTGATCGGACTCTAGAGAGGGGTCAATACTGCCTTCAGACAGGCTCTTTTTGGTTGAAAATGACGGGAATAACCAGGGCTAGTCATAGGTGGTGCGCGCACCTCAGAAAATGGCTCTGGAGTTGTGCTGGAGGTGAAAATGTAAAGGAGGGCAATAAGGTCACGCGTTTGAAAATGTGCAATGGGGCATTGCAATACAGTCCGGCAGTTGACAATGTGCAATAATAAAGTCGGGAAAAACAAAGCACTGATCAAAGGCTAGAGAGGTCAATAATGCCTCCAGACAGACTTTCCTTGGCTGAAAATGACGGGCATAATCAGGGCTAGCCATTGGCGATGTGCGCACCCCAGAAAATGGCTCTGGTACCGTGAAAATGTAAAGGAGGGCAATAAGGACACACATTTGAAAATGGGCAATAAGGTCACATGTTTGAAAATGTGCAATAAAGTCACGCATTTGAGAATGTAAGGCATTGCAATACAGTCCCGCGGTTGAAAATGCAAAGCACTAATTGTACGCTAGAGTGGTCAATAGGGTCGTTCACAGTTCCCTTTTTTCCCTCCTTTTTCCGCTCCTTTTTTACTTCCTTTTTCCCAGTTTGCTGCTTATTGCGACTCCCGTTTTATATATATTTGTGATCCCTTTTCCCGAGCCTTCGAGCCCTGATGTGAGGCCTGGTTGAGGCTCTCAATGTCCATAGGCTCCCTTCGCGGAGTCGAAGTGAAGAAGACGAATATCGGGAATTATGTAATTATTTCCCAGGTTTAGGTTGGAGGCTCAGCCGATGCTAAGGTTCTCGTGATGTACTTATAGGCTCGTCGTATGGCCCCTTCTTGAAGCTATTCTGTACGGGATGAACAAAAAGAACACAAAAAGGGAGCAAAAAAGGGAGCCGCAAACCAGGGTGTTCACAGTTCACTTTTTCTGGCCCTTTTTTGGCTCCTTTTTTTCTGGTTTCCCCCCAGTTATAGACCTGGGAAAGGGGTTTTTTCCCTTTTTGACCCTTTTTGCATGGTAGAATTGAAAAGGGAAAAAAGATCCAGGCAAAACCGAGCCAAACTGAAGAACCAACAAAAAAGGGAGCGAAAAAGGGGAGAAAAAGGGAACTGTGAGCGACCCTATTATTAGGGTCGTTCACGGGTGAATGCATGCCCCAACACACGCACAAAAACATTAACCCCTGGAGGACCACGTTGTAGAATATTTTTTGAATGTTCTAGCCGTGCTCATATTTTATCTCTTCTCAGTGCAGAAGTGGAATGAGTATTCACTTTCTGGTCGAAACATATTCTGCCTAGGTGAATGCACCCTCCAACATGTGCACAGACATTTTAACCCCCGGCGAACCACGTTGTGGAATATTTGCTGAATTTCTGCCTGTGCACATATTTTACCTCTTCCCGGTGGAGAAATAGAATGAGTGTTTATTTTGTCCTTTATTCATAGTCCAGCTGGGTGAATGCATCCTCCAACATGCACACAGAAAATTTAACCCCCGGCGGACCACGTTATGGAATATTTTTGGAATTTTCTAGCTGTGTGCATATTTTATCCCTTCCCGGTGCAGAAGTTGAATGAGTGTTCACTTTCTAATGGAATCATGCTCTGCCTAGTTCATGGTTTTTCTTCCTGCCAAAATTATCCGTGCCCGACCATAAAACTGTTGTTCATTCTCGGTATCTGGTCGAGTACTCGAGTGACGTTCAGTTTGGTCTTCACATGAATCGGTACCAAAAATTCGGACCTCAAAGTACATATTGTACCATCCGAATGTGGCCTGGTATGGAGACGTGATTTTTCGTGGTTGATTGCGAGGTGATAGCCAGCGCTATTCTAAGCAAAATTGTCTGTTCAGATTTCCCATTGCTGTCCTGGTTCTTAAGCCAGAGCCCTGAAAGCTCTCCACACTAGCAGAGGCAGTGCTGTGAAGTGCGCCAGCTCTTCAGCCACTGAAAAGGGAGGTAGAGGTGGACAGATTTGTACCTTTCACCAAACCTCTCCCAACCTCTCAAGGTACAGAGGTACAGAGAGGTATGGGTCTAAAGTGATTGGGGCACCTTTCTGACCATCTCATGTGCCTAAATTTGTAGGGAGCCATATCCTGGACCTTTCAGAGGACCACTTTATTCAGGTAGACTAAGATAATATTAGTGGTCTTTCAATCAGTCTTGGGTTCAACTCTCAGCAAAGGTTTTTTCAGTGAGATAATCTCTTTCAGAGAGCGAAAACAACACTCACTGCATGTTATATACCTTCAATAAGTAAGTCTGCGCTCATATTGTGCTCAACATATTTCTTTGGACCATATTTGAGGTAAACCTCTCTCCATACCTCTGGGTACCTCTGGCAAGGTAGAGGTACAGTGATTTGTACCTCTACCTCTACCCCTGGTGAACCTTACTTGACATCATCATCCTTTTGAATTACAAAGCTTTACATTTTGAAACGCGTGACTTGACATCATAATCCCTGCCTGAAAAAGAAGAATGGATGGCCCTGATCATTGGGAACATTTACAGCTATCCAGATCTCGCTTAGGGCCTTTATTTCTCCTTCCAAGGGGCATTCAAGCCTTTACATTTTGAAACGTGTAGAATTCCTGCCCGAAAAGAAAGAAAAAAACGCGACGCGTAAGCAAGCGCGGAACGCATGATTTTGGGTCTGGGTGCCAATTGCAAGAATGGACAGCCCTGAGCAGTTCCAGCTATCCGTATCCCGCTTGGGGCCTTTATTGCGCCTTCCAAAGGGCATTGAATCCTTTACATTTTGAAATGCGAGAGATTAGGGTTGTTCACAGTTGCCCTTTTTCTCTCCTTTTCATCTTCCTTTTTTCTTTCCTTTTCCTCTTCCTTTTTTAACAAGGGAGTAGGAAAAAGGAACCTAAAATGGGCGATAAAAGGGTTGTGTGTGGCCCATTTTTCGGAAAATGTTCCTTTTTCGCTTCCTTTTATCTTACGTTTTCTGCAGTGTATTTACCATTCAGCTCCTTTTTTTCTGGAATAGATAGCAACCATGCACTCAAGTACACCTGGCATGGAGTGTGAAATACCTATTTAAACATACATATCTGAGCCCGAACTCATGTTCAATGCAGACACCCTTTTTCTTCCCTTTTTGTGAATCCCAGAGCTTGGGGGTTCACAGCAGCCCTTTTTGAGCTCCTTTTCCGCTTTTTTGCTCATTTGGCAGGGAAACGGTAAAAAGGAAGCAAAAAGGAAGCAAAAAGGAAGCAAAAAGGAAGAAAAAAGGAGCGCAAAAAGGAGCCAAAAAGGGCTACTGTGAACAACCCTAATGCTTCCATGCAGATTCTTTTTGGCTAAAAATGACGGGACTAACCAGGTCTAGGCTGGCCATCAGTGGTGCGCGCACTTCGGAAAATGGCTCTGGAGTCGTGCTGGAGGTGGAAATATTTTAAAATGGAAAGGAGGACAATATGATCACGTGTACTAAAGTCACGTGTTTGAAAATGTATGGCACTGATTGGATGCTGGAGAGGTCAATAATACCTCCAGGCAGACTTTTTCTGACTGGAAATGACCGGAATGGCCAGGGCTAGCCACTGGCAGTGCGCACGCCTCAGAAAATGGCTTTGGAGTCATGCTTGAGGTGAAAATGTTTTAAAATGTAAAGGAGGGGAATACAATTACGTGTTTGAGAATGTGCACTGAAGCCACGCATTTGAAAATGTGAGGCGCCCGTGTTTCATTGCCCGTTAATGATCTGTGGACGCCGGCTCTTCGAAATGAATTGGATCTGCGCGACGTCAATTAACGATAGCAGGTTTGCATGCGCACAGATAAACAAAAACCTCACCCCGAATTTCGGATCCTTCCAAGGTTATTTCCACCGGAGGTAACTCCCCATCCTTCCATCCCCCCCTCTTTACGTCTCTCAGCCTCGAATTCTCGATTCGCTCTTCCTTTGCTTTGTGCTCGCAAACATTATCCAAATTACCGCTGATCAATCATCTTTGGGTTCCTAGCATAGTCGACTTCCCGCCGGCTTGATTCCTGAATATAATCTTCAAAACTTTTGGCTTGACATCTGCTGCGACTCGCCCGACCGTCGCTCTGTGTCCGTCGATCCACCACCAAAGATTTGAAAGTTTTGTCATTGCAGTGCCAGCAGTTTCCTTTTCCGGCCACCCGGACTCGACAGGCTTGACGGTCGAGCTATCTTCGCTCCAACAGCAACCAAAGCCCCAGGATACCGCCAAAGTACGTTCGCTTGCTTTGCCTTTGCCTCCTTCGTGATGTGGCTATGCTAGAAGACATATCGGGATGTTTGTATATAGTTACCTTATAATTTCGTTCAAATCGTCAGTCACGCGTCACGCACCCCCTGTGGATGTCGAACGTCGTTGTCACCCGTCACCCGTCACGCGGCGGTTTGTCGAACCTCCCAAGCGCGACCAGGGTCCAAAAACTGCCTGGAAGATGCAAAAAAGACGAAATTTTCGAAATTTTGCATCCCAAAAGTCGAAATTTTCGGTGGTGTCACGCAAAATTTTGGGGCTGTCGAATTGTCGAATTGGTTGAAACGGTCACGCGTCACATCCCCTGTCGAATTGAACGAAATTATACGGTATCTCACCCTTCTCCTTTGGTTTTTTCTGTCACCTGGTCCAGTTCGCGGCTCCGGACGCCTTCTGAGACCGCATTAGTCGACCTAGGCTTATTCTAACTCTCAGAGACCCCGAGCGGTCTCCATTGTGGTGATAAAGGTGGAATTCTGCACACTCACGAGCTTTTAGGCGCGCACTGGCTTCAGACAATAATCTCAACCTCAGCAAGGCGGATCGCGATACAGATACCGGGGGGACCAGGAAGCCTTAGCACAGACTCGCACTGCGAGATTTTTGAACCGCAGTACATCCCCCGAGTATACAGCAGCAAGCCCTTCCAATTCGACCAGTGTATCACTTCCCCAATCGACCAGCGTGTTTTTGCCCGGTACCCCGACTCTATCTGCGCTGTCAGATCTCACTCCGTCGCCGGAGAGACCCCCAGCGCTACTACCCGCATTTTTTACACCCAAAGGCCCCAATGCGCGTCAGCGCCAAGTCCCCCACCAACCCCCAAAATCTACGTCTCAGACGACGACATGGCACCCCAAAGACCACGGAACTTTTCCGCGGCAACGGCACCGCCAAAAAAAAAATCATACATGGCTGCGCACCCTCGAGCAAACGTGGAAGTATGATGCGGAAGACAAGGAGAAAATGTACAGCTTCGAGAAGGGCCTGCACCCGGCAGCGCAGCCAGAGGAATGGTGGAATGGGCTGGATGCAACGGAGAAGGCGGACTGGCCAGCGCTGATGGCGGCTTTCGAGAAGAAGTGGGAGAAGCCCAAACCAACGCGACCATAATCGCAAATTTAGGGTGAACTGCCTGGATCGCGGCACCCTCGGACAGCACGTCAATGATGAGGACGGCAGTCTGCGCTACGGCAATTCTTTAATGCAAGCACTGGCTGAGCCTGAGTTTGAAATTTTGAGTGGTGCCGATCACGGTGGCTGGGCAGTGCCATCATTTCTCATGTAATTTGAGCATTCGGGACTCGCCTGCCGTGGCGTCTCTGAAAATTCTGAACAGACAGAAAGCAAGAGAAATGGCATTAGATTGACTGCTCCCTTTGCAAAATTTGTGAATGCGATGAATTGAGAGATCCTAGTCAAGAAGAAAAACACTTCAAACTCCGGGCTCAGCCCTTTTGTTTGGCCCGAATTGTATCATTCTGCCTACGGCATAGTGCTTGTATCAAGGAATTGCACTGGTTACGAGTCTAGTCTCAAATAGATTTCCGCGAAGATCCGACGTATAACGCGGTGATTTGATGGCATCGAGTATTACCAATCGACTCTCCCCTCGTTTTCAGGTGTTGCACAACGCCACAATGGAAATGTCGAAAGTCTGATGAAAAAGCGAAATACGAGTTCAATTTTTGTTGAAGCGTCGGTCTACTAGAGAGACTAGCTGAAAGGCTTTGCCAACGGAAATGGCATTTTTTGGCAGGAAAAGTGACCTGTGACCAAAATTAAATAGATTCAATTCAGCCCCGACTGTGACCTGTGACATGAATCTACGGTTGAAGTAACAGTATGGTTCTTTTCAATGTCGACAAGGTAAGCTGGTCGCCCTCGCGAGCGCGCTTCACTTAGCCACTACTTAAAGTTGACTGGTCCCGGGTGCGGGCTGCTTATGAAACACATGGCGGCGCATCATTTGAATTGAACAAAAAGTATTGCACTATAGTTCCTCAAGCATAGCTTTTTTAGTCTCGCGCATCTCGGGCATCCAGGGCCGGTTAATTTGGTGCCCATTTTGAGCATCATGTATGTTTTATATATCATTTTTACTGCATAGAAGTCTCCAATGGACCATTCCGCCCTAGAATGATTTAGTGGGTTAGGGTGCAATGTTTTCCGGTGTTGCACGGCAGAATGTGTCTGGAGGGACTGGGGCGAGAAACAATTAAACTCAACTCAATTCAACCAAGTGCACCATAGATTTGAATGAATAAATTGAACCAAAGCGGATGGGAGGCCGCGAAGCCGCTGACCAATCCCTTGTACAATTTCAATCAATTCGACCATCATGCGTCACGCACCCCCTGGTCGGTGTGTCACGCAGGCCCCAAAAATGCGTAAATTTGCGCCCGCGACGTGAAAAAGCCAAATTTTTCGTCCGGGGGTCGAACTTTTTCGGGTTTGTCACGCAAAATTTCGGCCGTGGTCGAATGGTAGAATTGGGAATTTGGGTCACGCATTACGCCCCAGGTCAATTTGATTGAAATTATACAGTATGTTACATCTTTCGATGGAGCCGGCTCCTCCCAGAACACTGCATCTATCATGGCACGGTACAGTGATAACTGCAATCAACGTCGACGAGATTGCCAGCAGCAAGGAGCAGAATGACCGTTTCAAAGCCCAGATTTGCGAAAAGTAGACCTTCGGAATGTCCTGCAGAAACATTGCGCGGGAATAACGGAGCTCAAAGATATATTGGCCAAGATGGGGAATCCCCTGTCAGACCTACAGCTCTCGGCATACATTCATCACAACTGAGTTATCTGGCTACACCGAAGTTAGAATCAATGCACTTCTCCCGCTCAGTGCCATGAACAAAAGATGTGAGATCTAGCTTTACCACGCCCGCGGGACCCAGCACAAGGGAGTTCCAAGGAAGACAGAAGTCATCACGAAGCCAAGGTGGAATCCAGATAATACGATGAGCCAAAGAATCAATCACCCAACCGTCCTTTAAATGCGAATGGTGCCCGGGGTGCAGTCCTGGTGCCGGACCCTACTAAATAAATGCCGAGCCTCGTTTGAGCTTATTCTGTGGTCAAATCCCTTCAAACAAAATTGTGTCATGAACATTCAGTAGTTTGAAACTCGTTTGCATCGCAAAAATCATACCATACCTACTTCAATGTCCCGAAATAAAGACATCTGGCGTATTCTGATAAATCGACTTTGTGGACTTGCATGCTATCGAAAATCGGTCATTACAGCATGAAAGTACTTGAAAAATGAAGGATATTCGCATTTTAGTTCAGCCGATCTGATGTTCATTTGAGCTCACACGGGGCCTTCAAGATCGCCATTTGGAGCGAAAATGGCCCAAAATGCTCCCAAAATAGTAAAAGTGACCAGTTTGCGGTGGCAATTGTGAGCTCAAATGAGTATCAATTTGACTGCATTAAAATGGGAATATGCTTTACTTTTCAAGTACTTTCATGCTGCGAAGACCATTTTTCAATAGCATGCGATTCCACCAAGTCGATTTTTCAGAATACGCCAGATATTTTTATTTCGGGACATTGAGGTAGGTATGGTATAATCTTTTCGATGCAAACAAGCTTGAAACTACTGAATGTTTATGGAACAATTTTATTTGAAGGGATTCGACCACAAAATAAGCTCAAATGAGGCTCGGCATTTATTTAGAGCGCCACTGTATATTCTATTTCGAGTTTTGTTGCTGCAAAGGGCCTAATACGGTGAATATCAATGGAGTCCCCGAGAAAAAAACTGTTTGAATATGATCTGAAGTTCAATTCACTCAGGTCGTCCACGGAAGATGAACCCCATTGAAATGGTAAGTATATTTTCTTGCCCACTCACAACAAGTATCTAACCATTGTTCAAGTATTGCGAATGGGCCAAATACAGATATCGGGAGGAAGAAAGAAAAATTATGAACAGGCAAAAGCTGCAGCCATCAAGTGGTTGGATGGAGGTCATTCGCAAATTTATCAACTGTTCCTGGCGATTTACAAGTGCTTACCGGTTGGGATTGACTGGGTGGGCTGCAGATTGGGTTGTGAAGTATAGGTCACACCGTACCATTTCTGAGCAGGCGTTGAGGGTTTTGGAGGCAGCAGGAAGGCTCGGCCGAGATAGGTACACACAATTTTTGTTCAAAGGTGCCAAATATTTGGCCATACGTAAATGCCCGTGGAAAATTCGCGAAAATTTGTTTTAGGCTTATTTTGACGTGCTGAATCTGATTCTGAAGTCAGATAAGCTCTTTCTTAAGTATATAAAGTGCTCGGTGAGTTGATTGTTTCTGCCGGGCAACGCCACGGTGGTACCGCCAAGTAGACGAACTTCCTAAAGTCCTTTCCTTCTGTAGCCAAAAATAACTGGAATCCATTGCCAGATCTCCATACCCACTCACACTCTTCCTCCTCCATCACCAGCCGGTAAATAGAGGAGAGGTGATTTTATGATACCCAAGCGTCTAAGATCGTGATGGCAGCAATGTCGATTCCAGGGGTGAAGAGGTTGGATGGCTGGCCATCTGGACAGACGATTGGACATTCTCCAATGGCATGGAGGCTAGTGCAGAGATGGAGACGACGGGAATGCTGCGTCTGGGCTGCGGCTGGTGCAGCTTAAGCGGAGGCGCACAGGAAAGGAGTGCGGGCGAAATACACGCTTCGGGATGCAGGTGTAATGTAACGTGGTCGAGGTCGGATGTCGCGTTAGGAGCGAGACGTAATTTTGCGTCAAAGGACTGAAATTCTGGGATGGCTGCTGCTCTCTCCCAAAGCGCGGTGGCATTGTTATATTCGGTGTATTCTGGAATGACTACTTTGGGGTATGTTTGCATCGAGTTCTCATCCCGTCCCTCAGATGCGTACGAAACGTGATGATGACATTCTTCGCCTCCGGACGTGTCTAGGTTGGTGGAGAAAAAAGGCTCAGGCGTGGTCCGGTAGTGGGGCATTGGTGCACTCGAGGATGGGCCGGTGCTGTACGAATCGACATGGTCGTAGGACGAGGAGAAGGTCGCGGGGTCTGGGAACCCGGAAATGGTTGAGGAAATATCATATGGATTTGTGTATTCAGACGGCGTCGTTTGGCGGGAATCCACCCAAACAACGCCGCTTGAATGCGACGGGGAGCTACGCCTTGTGGAGTATTGGGTAAAGGCATCCGGATGATACATGTGGTGGGCCTCGGGACGAGCAAGCTTTTGAATGAGAGGGGGTACGTATGGAGGACTATGGACGAAGAGAGAGAAAAGGGGGGAAGATGAACGGTCGTGGAGCACTCAGCTTTTATGGCATTCTGCTATTACGGCGACGGCTTCTGCCAGTGATCGTTGTCAGGCTTGTGAGATGATTGATCCGCTCATGTATCATCAGGAAAACCGTAGCCGAGCCATAGTGAAACCATAGGGCTAGAGGGTTTCATAGCATCGATTCTTGGCTGACTGTTAAGTATCAGCCCAGTATTTCTGCTCAGAGAAAATACTCAAGTGCTCCCACATTATCTGCCTATCCGAACACCGAGATTCTTGGCTGACTGTTAAGAAAATTGAGATGTGTTTGAGACGTCATTCTATGGCACAGCATTATCTGCTGAGAAAACGCTTTCCCCTCAAAATAGCTTTGCTGTCAGCCATTGTTCAAATAAATTGGTCAAGAACCCTACAACGATATGCAAAATAGCTGTGGCATTGTTATTCACCGTGGCGACTTTCCTGAGTGGAAGGGGCGAGGAGCTCCGCTGCTAAGTGGAAGCAAGACAGGATTCAGCAGTCCCCCCTCTTCATCGTCCTGGATCTCAATATACATTCCAAGAAACAATGGTTTGAGGTGCACTGATTCCTCAGCTGTTGTTAAGCTTGATGAACTGAGTACACCTATAACTTACCAGCACATTGTTCGCAAGTTTGCCAACTATTTGAATAACGTGTACCTTACAGCGTAGCCGGAAAAGGTTGGCCGCGCCACTTTTTTTTTTTTTTTTTGGAAAATAAATACGAAGTATCTGATCCTTGGGACCTTGGGTTCCTACATACTCTGAGAGTCATGAAATGACTTGCAAAAGTGTTTCGAGACGTATACACCGTGGAACGGCCTCAAAAGCAGCCATTTGTTTGGCCATTGTGGCTGTGCCAGACTTGCCGAAATGTGCCGCGTGCCGTTTTTAGGTCCTGGTGTGCCCCTGCCCAACTTCAAAGCATTGTTGGGGAGTCGAATTATGTACAATAGTATTGCTATGGACCATAGAGACCAGTACTTGAACATTTGGAATTATTTATTTTAAAATAAAAAAGAATTGGCGCGGCCAACCTTTTCCGGAAACGCCGTAAGAAATCCAACTTGTCTTTTCGTAACCAGACCCAGCCGAATTCCATTGTGTCCCAGGCTCGTATGGTAGCAGACAGAACATCATGACAAGCCGTAATTTTGGTCAATTTCCTCTAGGATTGCAGATTCAGAGCCCCATAAGGCCGTTTTATAGGTAAAATTTTCATTTCGAGGGGGGTTGTACCGTGGGAAAAAAAGCGCGAAATTTGGTTGGGTTGAAAAAAATTGTGTATACCTCTGTAACTCTGAGAGTGATTCCATTGAGCATTTATGCTCCGAGAAGTGAATATTTTGGTACTGCTATGCCTTTTGGATGGAATGGGGGACACTTTCAACTATTCCCAGCACAAAATTGCAACGAAAAAGGAAATTGATTGACATGCACAGCCACCGGTTACCACCGGCCCGGCATCAAAAGCGCGAAATCCGAGTGGGAAAAATGTTCTTGTCAGTATTCAAACTTTTGATCCGAGGGGTCTCTAGAGGACCTTCTTCTGGTGCTTTTCACACATTCTCATGAAAATCCGGCCAAAACTCGCCCACCAGTAACGATTTCCAAATCGGGACTAAAACTTGTCACGAAGTTCCGTCCGCTACCATACGTGGTGCGAGCTCTGAGCAACCACACATCCCTTGGGATGATATACACGCAGAGCCGGGCAAGTTCTATGATATGTCCTTGTTCTCGAGCCATGGAATCGAGATGTCGCTGAAATAGCTTGATGGTTGAGATCTCAAAATGGAGCTGTGGACCCTCGTTGGAATGTTGAAATGAACACTCAATTTAGAATATTTACACTATTGACATGCGCAAATCAAGGGCCTTAGATTAAAATACTGCCCTACAATTGACCTCGTTCACCGACTTGCATTCAAGGTGTAGAGCTAGAGTCGGAGGACGCTGCATCGAAATCAAAGTAAAGATTCATGTTCAAGGCGACCAAGAAGGATGTACAAGATGAGAGCACCGCACTGTAAAAAGTGTAGTACGTGAACAAGACGAGACAAAGAGACAAGCTTTGAAAATTACCTATTGGCTGGGGTAATGTCGGTCCCTGTGAGCAACAATTTCGAGCGGCGACAACGCTTTGGCAACAGGATTCGATGTTTGTCGAGGACGTGTCGCCGCCACATGCTCTTCGCATTCATGCCCGCGTAGGCTTTAGGGCAAAAGGTGCATCTGAACCGAGCCGAATCACGACCAGGCGGAGGCTCGAGGGTTCGGGGGTATGATATCGCCTTGGGGTTTTTGGAACCCTCATATAAGTAATCTTCAAGATCGAGGAGCCAGGAACTCTCTGCTACGGCCCTATAAGTGATGCCCCCAGGATACAAGCCTTTGTGGAGAAAGAGGGGGAGCACCGAGAACGGAGAGAAGATCTTGGGTTGCGATGGAACACGTGGTTGTACGGGGACTTTTTTGTGGGATTTTGTAGGGGTGGCAGAGCGATTGGGCGTGTAGGGTATGGGTTTGAAAGAATCGTCAGCCAAAGTGAAGAAAACAAGATCTTTGGTAAGGGGCATGACGAGAGCTCTTTCCACTGGTTTGATCGCAGGACCGTCTTTGCCCGTCAAACTCTTACTTATGTACATATTTCGGTTCCCATATTTATACCGAGATGGGGCACAGTAGCAGCGCGTAGTGGTACAGTACCGGGTGTACAGCTCCGGACAATCAAAGTCAACAAATTATTCGACAGATATTTTACTCCTGGGATCCATTCTAGATGTAAGAACTCGATGATGGGAGTCTAGTGGTACCCATAACAACTTACTGTATTCCAAGAAATTTACGGGCGTCACTGTAAAACATTTCCTGTACATTTCCGTAAGCTGGCGTTCTCCGATGAAGTATATCCAAAATAACTCTTCCGAAATAAAGGGACTCGGACCACCTTCCGGAAAAATCCATTACCAAGAAAAGGCCATGGGTATTTGCGCATATTTCCTCGAGACGTCGACAGCGTCTGCTCAACACCGTCAAACAGGTACAAATGCCACGTCAGCATCTTCAACGCGGACAATGTACGAGTCCCTCACGTCCATCTCCCACTGGCTTCCTAGGGAGACTCTCACCGAAGTCATCGAATTCCTCTCAAAGACAGACCAGCTGACGCTTTGCCGCGTCTCTGCGCTTTTCCACCAGCTCTGTCTCCCTGTTACCGTGTCGGGGTCCTCCGTGATTACGAGCGCGCCAAGGCCTTTCTTGAAGGGATGCTTGCAAATCCCACCAGAGCGGAGGCCATTCGATCCTTTACTGTGACAGATCATGCGCGCATGCTCAACGGCACGCAGCAAGAGCGGCAAGTTTTCCCGCCACAACTCCACAATTCAGGCCCCTTGCTGACATAACGGGCAGGACCAAAACAGCCAGGGCATTTGCAGACCTACTAATGAGCTCGGTGAAACTCATGGTTCCTCGACTGGAGCATCTGTCAGTTTGCCCGGACTTATTGGAGCCAGATCATGGCATTGCCCTGCAACTGTACACTTTTCCTCGCCTGCTCAGCTGCCGCATTGCCCCCTTTTGGATGCATAGTGCGAAGGATTCTGAGACAAAAAGTTCCGCCCTTGCTGCCGACGCGCTCGGCGCATTTTTGGAGCGCCACCCTGGCTTAACGCACCTTCACGCCGTCAGCCGTCGTTTGCCACTGAACCCATCCCCGGCACTTCGCATTCACCTCCATCATAGAGAAGCCACCTTGATCCCGGCAATAATGACACATGAGCTAAGAGAGGCACGACTTTACTGGAGTGGCCGCTGCTCCTCCTGCAGTCTCTTGAGCCGCTGGCTCTCCGCTGCATTTCCTGTGGCTCGAGCGCGGTCCCTTACGGTCCGAGCAAGAGAGCTTCTGGCGACCAATCGAATTCTTGTTTGTCCCCAAAACCTCTCTCCCTCTCTTCCACACGATGAGCAAGGCATAGAAGAGGTGTTTGACCCGCCAAACACGGTCTATGCAGGCAAGGCGCCTCGATGCGTCGCATCCTTTCCCTTTTCGGCTTCCTTGTCCCGCTACATATATATATATCAGCTCTTTCATGATTTCATTCTTCGTCCTCATCCTCTACGATGCCGGCTCGAGCGCGGTCCCTCACGGTCCGAGCGAGAGAGCTTCTGGCGACCAATCGAATTCTCGTTTGTCCCCCCCCCCCCCAAGCTACGGAGTTTTTGAAAAAGATTTTTCAAATACTTACCAGGACATATGTCAAGAGGTGGGCGGCCGAAAAATCCCGGATAACAACCTCCCTTCGGACTTAGCTCGAGCTCCGGTCCGAGCGTCAGTTTGATTTGTTCAGCCTTTTCACTCGATTTTGATACAGCTCTCTCAGTTCTCGTTCGTTCGTTTTGTGGAAAAGGCAAACCCCCCTTTAACTATGTGCTATGAACATGACTGCACGGATTATGGCTTGAAACCGTTGGCTTGATCGAAAGGCTTGAAGAGGTATTTAAAGAGGTACTGGAAGATGTTAACACCCGTAGAGAACTCGATGTTGATATGGCAGTCATATTTGAGAATCAGCCACGCGATATGCGACACAATGAATTGATCTTCGATGTCGCGCCTTCGATGTTCAAAATATCCTAGTGAGATATCAGCTGAGGCCGTATCGGGTTCATATGTATGACTGACCACATTCATTGAAGGATGAGTCGGATTTTATCGGCTTGGGAAAACCATACTGGCATTTATGTGGCCATCCGCATCGGTGATATGTTTTCGAAGGATCATGGATGTGTGTCATATGGCGTTTGACGGCGTCGCGCATGGCTCCAGCATGCCGTGGCAATTCGGCACTGAGGAATTTATCGATTTCCTCCGGTGATTTTGGAACATGTTTGAGCGCAACAGCGATGTGCTCATGAGGAAGACCACGCTTCTGAAACTCCGTAACACGGATATGGTACAGGACAGGTCCGAGGTAGTCTCTCGTAGACAGAAACTACAACAGGAAGCTCGTGCCTCGCATGTTGTAGGTCCGAGGATAGCACGAATGTCTTTCATAAAAGTGGAGAGATGTTGCTGAAAGACTCGAACGATGAGATCTAGTCGGTCATTTGCTGATTGTCCTGGCCTTAATTGGGAGGTGATTTCGGGGCAGCGAGGATTAGTTGTGAATGTGATGAATAGAGTTACAGGTCCAGAGGCCTTGCGAAGTGCAAGACAGTCAGAAATATTTGCAGCAGACCATGCTGGAGAATGAACAAAAGTGGATGGAATTCGAACATCATCCATCCTCATCGGCGTCGGAATGCTGGTTGTGTCGTATGTAGGTGAGGCGGACTTCTTCGACTGCACTCCATGCGTCAACCAGATACTCGCCTGCCCGCATTTCTACGAGGTTCTACGACAGGAAGGACTATTAAGACGCACCATTCAACCGTGAGAATGTCGACATCTGTTCGGCATTCCTAAAGAAACGGGTTCGATACCATCGGGCCTGGCTGAATTTTTTGCCATCTCGAGTTCGACGATTAGGTGACCAACCCAGAGTACCATGAGGTAGCAGAAGCATGTAATGAAGGGGTTCGACCAAGGGAGAGAGAAGATCGAGAAAGACTGGCTCGTCATCTCCTTTCCGCTTGATCACCAATTTGCGGCGGGAGGGAGCAGATGGGAGCAAGGGAAATGATAGCCGCAATCTCGTTTGTAGCGCTATCAGCATGCTCAATATGCAGTGCGATATCATCTTCATCGTCGTAGACATTGAGCTTTTCCAGCTCCGCTATAAATGGATGACGCGTTCCAACCCTGCAAGCATGGTTTGAATCCATGTGTGTGGGATTTCAAATTCAGCTCCCCTCATGAACATGCCCCAGGGATCTTGAATGAACCAGCGAATTGCATGCTGGGCCTCATGGGCCGGCAACATCCGGCGGTATGTGCGACCACCAGCTATAGTAACCGCTGCAATGCCCACAGGGAATTTCATGAAGTCACCATCATAGCCCCCAATGGCTGTCAAAGAAAATATGTTGTTCAATTTGCGTGAAATGCTGGTAGTTTTGCGATCAAGAATGAAGTATTCCCACTCTTCTGGATACGGTGGGAGTGGTGGTTGGTAATGGTTTCCTTTGGGTCCGCACACAAAGCACTGATCGTGTATTCGCTCGCCTGTCAGAGCATTCGCATTTCCCTATGTAAGAAAACTTCGACGGAAGAAAATAGATTGCGGACCGTGATACCGCAGATCTTACAGGTTATGTTCCATTGGAGACGCAAAGGTTGGACAGAAGAACTGCCGAGGATTGCAATCCGATCCCACCAACGATCATCATTAGATGAAGGTGCCGAGCGACGATTCTGATGTGCGACCCGATTATTTTAACGGATGTCCGCACGGCGAGCCTCACTGGGCATACTTCTACTCAATGTGTGTGCTGCAGCATCCTCGCGGCGAATCTCTGCTCGCCGGGAGTTGTCCAGCAAAGTTCTGTTTGCCCTCCGCGCGTCAGTTTTTTCTCGGCGAATATCTGTGATTCTGTCTTCGGACAGGACAGATCGTGAAAGTCTGCGCACAGTTGTGTTTTGTCGCCGACGGGAGTCGCGATCGCTTTCAGTTTCGTTAACACGCCGGAGTCTTTGCACCTCGCGTCGCAAGCGACGATGCCGCTCCGCTTCGGATTCGTGATTGCCGTGATCCGGAAGTGAATCTAACTCGGCCATGCTAGGTAAATGGCCACAGCCACAGACTGTCAGAGAAAAGTTGGGTGGAAAAAGCCAAAGAGCGGCAGACACGTTTGAAAATGTGCAGCTCAGCAGTTTTCACGAAATTACCTTTGCCCAAGAGTCATCTTGCTACATATTGTCGCACACGACTTCATATTTTGAACACTTCGTGTCGGTTACTTTCCGTGAAAATTCCCGCCTGCATTCTGTTCTGCAATCGGTGGAAATGAAA
>JARJLF010002344.1:0-41457 GCA_029378395.1 Mycena leptocephala
CCCCCAATACGATTGCGGCTCCTCGCAGTGCTGCGGTGAGGATGCTCGACGACTCGGTGCTGCTGTGGGCCGAGCCTTGAGGCGAATCAACCCAGCCATGAACCAAGCGATGGACGGGCCAAGAAGACGGACGAAGAAAAGAGAAAGACGGTGGCGACCGAAGGTAAGAGCGCGAGTGCCGGAACACCGCCACTGATGTGCCGAGATCGTCGGCAATCAAATGACTCCGAGTGCGAGCCAGATCATCCGTTTTCTGGTGTGTCCGATGTACATTCCGGGCAACCACTCATCCTACTCCGTGGAATCCTTGGTCCGACTTTGCCTGGGAACCGCATCCGTTTGTGACTCGCTGTCCCAATAAGCACGTCCGTGCCGTGTGGACCCCGCCCCGATGATGCCGTGTGCATTTGCCTCAGTGGACCCAGTGTTGGCCAGGTCGCTGACTAGTCAGTGACTGGTCGACAAGTCGGTTTGGTCGGGTCAGTAAGGTCATCAGAGTGGCCTGACTCGGCGACCTAGCTGACAAGCACGACGTTGACAGAACGTTGCCAGGCACGTTGCCGACAGCCTGGGAACAATCGCTCGGCTAGCGTCGGTTAGCTTCGGCTAGCCAACTCAATGGCAGTGCACAGGCCACGCCGCTCGCCTGGCCCAGTGACTAGTCACTGACTAGTCACCGACTGTCAAAAGTGACTAGTCGCTCCGGGTCGCCGACTGGCCAACACTGAGTGGACCACTTGCTGAACCCCGTAAAACATCGCACTGGTGCCGGGTTTGTTTCCCTCTTTTGAATTGGCGCTGCCTCGTATTTATCTCATTTCATTCCTGCACTTCTTCTGGTCTAGATTGTTGGTCACTCAGCCATCCTGAATGCATCTCTACATCGATCATCCGCCCGATTCCTATCGATTTGCATGGACACAATTGATTTTAGTCCAGTGATCCTATTTACGCAGGCCCAGTACTTGCGTCCAGTAGGGGTATGCCCAAGAAAAGAACACATAAAAAAACGCAATCGTTACTCTATTCCGTGCTGCTGTGTTCTCGAACCACCGTCTCCCAAAGCACGCTCGCACCTTCTCGGGAAATTTCAGGATGACGCTGCTTTACTAAACCAAGACTTGCCGGGTTGTCACAGACCCCGGAGCCATCCTCGATGGCCACAATCCTTGCTTTCTGTCTGCTCGGTTTTTCCTTTTTTGGCTCCTCAAGACCTGCCTCCTCCTGCTACATTTTCGGATCTGCCTGGATTAGTTTTTACTCGAACTTGGGAGCATCTGCATGAGCTCTGTACCGACTCCTAACGCCCCTAGAGCACCATTTGATCCTACTACTTCTGTTGATTTACCGAGCAGCACTGTTACCAGAAGCGCACAGTTCAGAATCATTGCTGCAGTGCGTGCACAATCTGTCCTTCTGGGTTTCTCCCTCGACACACTCTGCAATTATTCATATCCCATGGTGCCACTTTCCTCGCTCTCTCTCGTGTTGCTACACCGCCCATCAGCACCCGATTGAACGACTCGTCGACGCCCGGTTGCACATAACTTACATCGCTTAGGGTTACTGTACTACCATGGACTGCAATGCGATCACATCCAAGTTCTGTTCCTATCCTGTCTCGGGATACCTGCCGATAATGCGATTTCGCTCACGCGTGTTTCCTCTCCCCTGTTTTCCTTCACAATCTCGCACTTTCCCAAAGGTGCCGCTGACTGGACGGATAGCCGCGCAATCCAACGGGGAAAAAAAGCAGGTCTTGCATTCACTGTGTCCTCGGGTGGATCCGAACCACCGCCTGCCTCACAATCCAGGAAATTTTATTCGAGCAGATGGTGGGACTGAGTTGCGTACTTCTATGCCTACTCATATAAGGACCAGCTTATCGTATAGCTGGGCACCCGGTTAACTTTGTGGTGATCAGGTAGTCTCGAATTTCATATACTGGTATGTAAGTTTCAACCCCCGCACTTTGGAAAGACATCTGAAAGTAAGGTGTACAGTAGCACCCAGACGACAGTTTGATCAGTTTCAAAAATAAACAAAAGTAAAAAAAAGGATGTCAAAGAGACTAAATACCCTCGGGGCGGAGTCGAACTGCGGCATGTGTCTACACTCGGACAGGCTCTTCGATTCCAACCCTCGTAACTGGGAGAATATTCACCCCCAAGCCCATGTCAATCCTTTCGGCGTAGTCAGAATTCAAGGACTCAAACATTCTTGACTTACTTGCTCGCAGGGTGATCCCAGCATTCCCAGAGGATCATATTTAATTCAAGGAATAGATTCTGCACGCTCCAAAATGGGTAAAGTTTAAATCTCTCTCTTGAGAGTCCTCGTGGGTGCATTTGAACCATGGGCTCTCCCGGAATTGTGCCGGCTGTTCATGGGGCACTCACCCAGAGCGAACTTCATGTTCCACGAGGACGGGCTGTACATAATCGGTGAGAAGGTACCAGCATCTACTGTGTAGCAGGGCCAACAAAGACACGAAAGAAAAAAGCAGCGGGACCGTTGCAGTACGTCCTCGGGGCGGAGATGATCCGGGTCGCACCCACATTCGGAATGCCCCTAATTTAATATGACAGCTTCTTACTTTACGAGGAGCTGTATGTTACCAATCGCAGGCGGTACCCTAGTGCACCTCAATCTGAATTTAGGATTTGAATTTAGAAGCACGTATCCAGCTGAGGCGACCATGTGGATGGTTCTGGGACTCCACGCTAGTCTCGTCGCAGAATCACCACAGGTTCAGTTAGGTCAAGAAAGAAGTTCTATACGCGTTTCAAAATAAAATGAAGTGGCAACTGTTGATTAGCGTTGATTCACCAAAAACCCATGTGGGCAACCTAGACTCCGCTGTCCCTTGTAAAGAACGTGGTTGACCATGAGACAAACAGGTTGAATTGAGACGACGTAATATACTCGAGATTGGTTCAACTACGTGGGTAAAAGTATTCATACAGCGAAAATACAGTGGCGGCGAGAATGAGAATAAACTGCACAGCCATGGCAATATTAAAACTCTGGGATGGGGCGAGCAGTTCTACTTCTGCAGGGGCACAGCACTGGCTGCCAGTTGGCGCTGTGAATTTGGTCAGACACATCCGTAGAATAGACTTGTTATTCGGTGTACGTACAAGATTGCTCGGAGACTGGAGAGGGACTTCCATTGTCTGTGGGGCTGTCGTCGTGTCTGGAAGTGTGATCCATTGCATCACAGAATACAGAATTAATATCCTCCTCCTGAATTGGCCAAGCATCTCCGAGGTCGGAGCTGACCGAATCTACAACTCAAGTGGTGAGTGATATAATTCACCGTTTGACAATCCAAGACACACCGTATTGCTCATCTCCAGATTCGGAACCGTCTTCTGTGTAAGAGTCTCCATCTGAGTGTGAGTAGCCATCATCGTGGTCACTCCGTCGAACTGTCAAACCATGAGATGAACCAGCGTATGTAAAGCTCAACATGCGTACGATGTGCGAACAGAGTCTCCCGATCGCAGGACACCTGAAGAAGCGGCCACCCCAACTCTATGGCGACCTCCTGACTGTAAGGATCAAAGCCTTTGGCTTCATGGAACTGGCGGATCCCGTCATAGACGCTGACATCCCAAGAATCTCCGGCGACCCACATTTGCAACTGGATGGCTGGAAACCCCAGGTCTTCTGCTACTTCCCAGCTGAGTCGGTTAACTCCCGATGGGTCGAGAGACCAATATGCTGCGCACTCCGGAATTCGGAAGCATGTCGGGTCTTCTGCTTGGAGCTCAACCAAGGGGCACAAAAACAGGTAGCCGGGAGGTAAATTGTCTGCCGGTCCAAAAAGTTTGAGATGGTACTCGATAGCATATATTGATACTGGGGAAATCATCAGCTCAGTCGTTACTGCGTGAAACAGGAAATATACCAAAATTTTCAAAGCCCCTGGTTATTTCGAGACGATTGAAAATACCATTGGCTTGTGCAAGCCAGGTTGCACCTTTAGTGGTGTTTATTTGACGGCGATATTCATTAACGACACGAGCAGGATGTATCCTGTCATTTGTGGTGTCAACCACACTGAGAAGAGAAGGAAAGGAATTGCACCTGGTCCAACCATTTGCCATAATCGTGGTCCCATCTTGGTCAGAGTTTATTCTGCCGTTCATGCCACTCGTCAGAATGAGAGAACGCACATGAGGATGGAACTTACAAATGCAGGTTAACCTCGACAATCGGGTCCATCGTAGCCCAACCCCGATGATATATCCCATAATCAGACGATGCAACTTCCAGACATATTTCATATTCTGGCCCCGATGAATAACGGATGGACCCCAGTTTCACCGAGACATTTGGGGAAACTAGGCAGTAGTGTGGGTGACCCAGATACAAGTCACAAATCTTGTGATAATCTCGCAGCGACATTGACATCATGGTTTCTGAGTCAGAAGCTGGCGTGAGAAGGGAGGTGCCAGATGGCAGGGGTCTGCCATCCACATTGCCAAGCGCGATGGCCTGGCTTTCAGGGGGTGTAAGATCAATGCAAAGGTGACCAGTTGAGGACCGTATCCAAACCATGTACTCTGTCCATTCCTGGGCAAAGAATGAGATGGAAGGACACCTGAGAGTGCTGATTTACGAGTTGTCTCCCCGACAGCGAGGCAATATATTGGTTAACGTCCTGTGGAAAGTGAGCTGAGACATGTGTGAGTATAGATGATTTTACCTCGAATTCTCGGTTCTGTGATCAACTAAATTCATTTTTTTCTTGTCGGGAGTAGAAAAGTCAGGACGAACCATGCAATTCCACAAGAACGCAGTTGTGAAATGAGAATCGCGGTGCTTCTCGAGCAGTGCCGTGTAGGGTATTAAATCTATTGTAGCATCTGGATTGTTAGATTTTTGCGTTGACAGTGGGGAAATCCTGACGGTCATGGAACACTGCCGCATGCAGATTGCTCGTATTCACTACCCCATAAAGTTGAGCCAGATATGCGTGTCTGCAGAGAAGTCCATCCTCATTTTATCAGAATAGTGGGACGAATGGTCTCACCGAAGGTCTGAATATCGTGAGATGTACTTCTGCCATCTCTGAAGGGCAATGAAGGCAAGGTCAGCTCGAGGAATCTAGAAACGCACGTCTTCGGCACCGTCTCCCTGGTACAATGCCACCGTCATATTTGCCTTGCAGCCACGGACGCGAGCAGAGTACATCCTTCGGACAGAATTGCCTTGATTTTTCCGGTGCACCAAATTGGCTCCACGGTGATTCCCTATTTCCTGAAGCAAATTTAGGTCTCCGAAGGGAATTACCCGAAAGTCTGTCAGGAGGTCAGTATCCCTACGGAGCGACTGTGTTCCAGCTTACCGTCGGGGGGAGCACGAGGGGCAGGCGGATGAACATGAGTGATATTCGTAAACTTCCCGCCTGACACCGTAAAGTGCTTTGCTTTGGAAAAGATGGCGCCCCCATATCTGCGTTACGTACGTGCTATTAGCTATCGTGCGTGACGCTGGGAGTACCGACTGCATGGAAGAGGAACCATCATCTTCAAACACCGATTCTGGATCGGATTAAGGCTCAAACTGAGAGTTGTCTTCCATGGGTGGTGATGGGAGGAAAGAGAGATGGGAGGCGCTCAAGGAGCACATGATGGCTGTATTGTCCATACATCATTCTGATGTAGAAAGCTGTAACGAGCTTCTACTTCAGATATAGAACACACTGCTGTAAGCTGTATGGATCGCATTAGGTGCACAGACGTCGATGATGACGATGCTGGGAAAATAACAAACGGCCGACCAATTATGTTCACAGTCCAGTGATACCGGGCACGGAACCAAAATAAACAGATCAACCTCCCATGCGAGCAGACAGCATCGAGTGATTCCGCTGTCACCATCATATTGGTTTTCAACGGCGGGCTGGGTAGCCATCCTGCATCCATCGAGACGAAAGGCAGACGTTGTGGCTGTTTCTTGGGACTCTGGAGAGAAAATTATAAACCAGGCGCGTCGAAAAACTGCGAATCCGCGGTTTGTCTGGTCTCCCGCCGTCTCTCCCTGACCTTCACAAGCACTTGGACACTGTGAAACTAACATCTTAGACGCAGAATCGGCCGGGCACGTTCACCAGTCGGGGACCAAAGAAAGGAAACTCACCTTCGAAATGTCTGATGCCCACTCGGGTAGTTGAACCCCCTGCTCTCACGGAATTCATCTTGATGTAGAAGAGCGAACCATGGGAGTGCGTATCTGAGCTCATGCGGTCGAATTTAGGAGCGTAAAATGAGTTTGATATTTCGCGAACCTCTTCAGATCCCCACCAATTCATTCACAGATGACTCTGACAAGCTCCGGACGATTCTCCCTCTCGGTCTGAAAGAAATAAAATATACCGTCCCATGATCGACGAGGGATTGCAAGAAAATGCACAAGGTCGAGTCCAGAGCGAAGAAGACAATCCAGGATTGGAGAGAATCACTCCTGGTCAGTCTTGAATCAGTCATCTACCACACAAATTGATGCCTACGTTAAGAGACCCGGGATTCGGAGCGAGAGATGCGGGGTGAGAGATGATGCAGACGAAAGATATCCAACATAAACAAAAGAAAAAGTCACGATACGAAACCACCATGCAGGGGAGTGCATCAGGGCCTCTGATTCTTGCCGCTCAAAATCTACATAATACAATCAGTGGATTGAATACGGGAGCGTCAGAACGGGCGCAGCGATAAAGGGGGAAATAAATAAAAACAATCCTCGGGTGAATGCGAACCACCTACAACTGCATCTGGTTTATCACACAGCTGGAGCCAGCCAGTTCTGCGGTCTAGGCGGAGTTGAGGGGTATGAGTGGAACTTTGTTCTTTGCGCACAATATATATACATCTGCGTTTCGAGGGTATGTGCATGAATCCTATCCGGCCCGCGTTCAAGAGTTCAATAGTACAAGAGTTGTGCGGTGTGGAGAGCAGTAAATTCAGATTCCGTGGATGGATGGATGCCATTGAAGTACCTGTGCACATGCGGAAATTGGAATATGTAGACGGAGCACGGAAAAATCCCGAGTCCACGGCGAGAATAGCTGGCGGAGGACCTACAGATACGTCAACGGCGGTAGGGGCCTAGTCCCGGCGAAATCAGCGGGCAGAAGCGGCGGCAAAAAATGATCTGAGCCTATCGCAGCGGCAGCCTGTGAGCAGCAAGAGCCTTCTCGTTGAACCAGGAGCAAACGAGGTCAAGCCCGGCTGAGTTTACGACGCAAGCTCCAGTGAGGAAATGACGAGAAATAGCAACAGAGAACAAGAGACCACGAGGAATTGCATAAGCTGAAAGTGCTTGTTAGTTACAAAGACTAAAGCAGCAGGGAGCGAGCCTGGGGAAGAAAGGAAAAACGGAGGATCGACATGTTGCTCTTGCGCATGTAGGCTAGGAAGGGACAGGCAGAAAGGGAAGGATCGGAGTGAGATGTCCGTGGTCCGAGGCACCCGACTCGGGGCCGCACTACGCGCTACAGCACCCCCAGCGCGCCGAACAATACACCCACTACGGCCACTCATAGCAGCAGGCCAGCGGCGACATTGCGTGTCGTGTCGGGTGCCAACGAACTGAGCGGCACCATCACACTTCCATTTGCTCCCGAGCTTGAGCCCGATGCCGATGCGGATCCAGACAGAGCAGAAGCCAACGAGGAAGGTGTAAACGAAGCCAAGGAGAGGGCAGTCACCGTGTGACAAAGGGTGGAGGGAAGGAAGCGTGAGAGGAGCGAAAGGAGGAGTGAGGACCGGGAAGCTGAGACAAGCATGCACTTGGGACAGGACAGAAACAGCCCACCACAGCGAGGCAGTTGTTGACCGTGACTGCACCCTAGAATTACAATCGCTTCCCATCCCTTGATAATTTGCTCGTTCTTTAAGGAGGGGACATACCACATGACGACACATGCCGCCCAGACTCGGGAAGTCGGCGGAGTAGCTGGAACTCCCAATACAATCGTGCTGCCGGTGACAGTGGTCCTCGAGGACTTGGTGCCGCTGTGGGCCGAGCTCGAGGCGAATTAACCTTCTTCTACCCTGTTATGAATCAATTCACGGATGGAACAAGAAGATGCGCGTAGAAAACAGAAAGAGGGTGGCGAGGGAAGGCAAGGCAAAGGTGGGCATCACTGAGAGCACGCATCGGCACACCGCCACTGATGAGTGCGGCCCGAGATCACCGGCGATCAAATCATCGCATCACTCTCCCTTTTGCCCCATTGCATCGCTGTATTTCTTCTGGTCTAGATTATTGGTTACTCAGTCATCCTACATACACCTCTACAGTCCATCGGTCTTCGATCGCCCGATTCTTGTCAATTCGTCTGGAAACTTCCGATTTATTCCTTTTCGTGCAGACCAAATACTTACGTCCACTGGAGGTATGCACAAGAAAGAAAAGCGCAATTGTCACTCTATTACATCCTGTGGGCTAGAGCCACCATCTCCCGAAGCACACTCGCGCCTTCTCGGAGAATTCCAAGAGTGCGTTGCTTTATTCGGGACTTGGTGAATTGCCACTGACTTCGGATCCCTCACGGAAAATACTAGATGTGACCTTGCTTGGTTTCTCCGCATCTTCATTTTCTGGCTCCTCGATACCTACTCCTATCTACATTTTCGGAACTGCCTGGAATATTTTCACTCGAATTCGGGATCATTTGCCGGCCAAGTATCTGCCTGAGCTCTTCGTCTACTTTTGATGTCGCTATACCACCACGGGACGCTACTACGTCTGTCAAAGCGTAGCGAGCAGCACTACCACCGGAAGCGCATGGTTCATTGCTGCGTTACGTGCGCAATCTGTCCCAGACTTTTTCGCCCTCGAGGGATTCCCCATTGACACACCCTGCAACTCATCTATTCCGTTTCAATTTCATCCCGCTCTTCTGGTTGCACACCGCCCATCTACACCCGACTGAACGACTTCTATGCACGTTTACACACAACCTACCTCGCTTAGGGTTACTGTACCACCATGTACTGCAATGCAATCACATTCACGTTCTGTTCCTGTCCTGCCTCGGACCCGCCCGATGAAACGATTCGCTCATGCATATTTCCGTCCTCCCTCCCTCTCACTCTTTTTCTCTTCACAATCTCGCACTTTCCCAACAGGCTCCCCGAACTGGCCAACTAGCCCCATTACGCAACGGGGGAAAGCAGGTCTTGTCTGCACAGCGTCCTCGGGTCGTTTAGAACCACCGAATGCCTCACAATCCCAGAAATCTTATCCGAGTAAGTGGTGGGCCTGAGTTGCGTACTCCACGAGGACTTCAATTCCTATTTATTCGAGGGCTAGCGTATCGTATAGCTGGGCAGTCGGTTAACGGCTTGGAGTCCTGGACCTGGTGATCAAGCAGTCTCGAATTTCGTGTACTAGTACATATTTATTCAACTTGCACCCGCGCGTCTAATGAACGGGGGATGACTTGGAAAGGCATCGGAAGCTAAGGGGTGTAGAGTAGCACCCAGCCGACCGTTTGATCAGTTTAAAAAAGAACAAAAAACTGAAAGAGACCGCACGCCCGCGGGCGGAGTCGAACTGCGGCATGTGTCTACGCTTGGACACAATAACGAGAGTGGTCCGCGAGGACTTGCTCGTTTGGTTACCAATGCTCGTGACTGAAAGAGCCGTCGATGAATATTCGCCCTAAGCCCACGTAATCCTTTCCGCGGGGCTGTAATTCAAGGACTCAGACATCACCGGATTGCGAGCTACCTGCTCGCCGGATTATCCCAGCATTTCCACGAGAATATGGTGAGCGTGGAATGAATTCGCATTCTGAAGAGGGTAAAGTTCAATATTCACCGTTGAGAGTCCTACGGTGCATTGGAACCACCGACTCTCCCGTATTTGTACCTTCTGTTCCAGGGTCACTGGCCCGGAATTAACTTTGTGTTCCAAGAGGACGTCCTGTACATAATCGGTGAGGGTATAAGCACCTAATGGCGGGCAGGGCCAAAAAAGACATGAGAAGAAAGAAAGAAAAGCAGCGGGATCGTTGCAGTATCTCCTCGAGTGGAATCGAGCCTGGTCACACCGAAATCCTGAATGCTGCTGATATAATATATGGGAGTGGGTTTCTTACTTCACGAGGATTTGTATTTGGTATGTACCAACCACAGGCGGTATAAATTTGGGGGACATACCGAACTGAGGGGACCAATAGACCTCCAGATAATTCGGGGACTTCACGCTAGTCTCCTTGCACAATCGCAGCAGGTTAATTCACTGAAAACTTATACCCCAGAAAACCTGCATCTGCAGGCGGAGTATATTTGACACCCTTGCCAGGAACGTGGCTGACCATGAGACAAAGGTTGAATTGAGAAAATCGGATATATCGAGATTGGGTCAACTACGTGGGTAAAGGTATTCATAAAGCAAGAGTGAAATGGCGGTAAGAATGAAAACGAACTGCACAGACATGATGACAGTTAAACTCCTGGATGGGGGGAGCAGTTCCGCTTCCTCAAGAGCGTAAGGCTGATAAACACTTGGCCCTGTGAATTTAGTTAGAGGAGACGCGAGGAATGAACTCGTTGAGCCATATTCACCAGATCGATCAGGGACTCCGAAGTGAGCATCATTGGTCGTGGGGATGTCCTCGGGAGTGGAATCTTCGGTCCCTGTCTCGGATGTGTCAATCTCTGCATCCTGAATTGGGGAACTATCTCCAAGCTTGGAGCTGGCCGAATCTACACCTCAAGTCATGAGCGAAAGAATTCATAGTTTGACAATCCGAGGCATACCATATTGCTCATCTCCAGATTCAGAACCGTCGGTGTCAGTCTCTCCATTGGAGTCCGAATAGCAATGACTGTCATCACTCTGTTGAACTGCCAAACCATGAGATATATTAGCATTTCTAAAGCTCAACATGCGTACGATGTGCAAGAAGTGCGCCCGGATCGCAGTACAACTGGCAAAGCGGAACTCCCAGCTCTAGCGCGACTTCCTGGCTGTAAGGATCAAACCCTTTGGCCTTCTGGAACTGGTGGATCCCGTCGTAGACGCTAGTGTCCCATGATTTTGTGCCGACCCACATTTGCAACTGGATGGCCGGAAACCCCAGGTCTTCTGCCACCTCCCGGCTGAGTCGGTTAACTCCCGATGGGTCGAGGGACCAGTAAGCTGGTTGGGCAGGAATTTGAAAGCATGTCGGGTCTTCTGCTTGGAGCTCGGCCAAGGGGCACAAAAATAGGTAGCCGAAAAATAAATTATCGGTTGCTCCAGAAAGCTGAAGGCTATAGTGGACGCCATCGACCAAAGCTGAGGGAAATGAGCACTACAATTGCTACCCCGTGAAACAGGAAATATACCGAAATCCCCGAAGCGCCTGGTTATTTCGAGGCGATTGAAAATATCATTGGCCTGTGAAAGCCAACTCGAATCATCGGGATTGTATATTTGACGGCGATATTCATTCACAACAGCAGCAGAACGTATCCTGTCATTTGTGGTGTCAACCACGCTGAGAGGACAAGGAAATGAAGTGCACCTGATCCAGCCATTTGCCATAATCGTGGTTCCTTTTTGGTCAGAGTTTATTCTGCCATCCATACCGCTCATCAGAATGAGAGAACCCACATGAGGATTGAACCTACGGATGCAGGTAATTCTCAACAATTGGGTCCATCGTAGCCCAACCAGAATTAACTACGCTACAATCAAACGATGCAAGTTCCAAAGAGCTTTCATATTCCGGCCCCGAGAAATAACGGATGGACCCCAATTTAACTGAGACATTTGGGGAAAGCGACCAGAAGTGCCCGTGACCCAGATACCAGTTACAAATTTCGTGATAATCATTCAGCGATATTGAGATGATCATTTCTGATTCAGAAGGTGGTGTAAAAAGGGAGATCCCAGATGGCAGGCCATCCACATCGCCAAGCTCAATAGGCCGAGTTTCGGGGGGTGTAAGATCGACGCAGACGTGACCGGTTGAAGAACGTATCCACACTGTATATTCAGCCCAGTGCTAGGTAAATTATCAGTCATAGAAATCTGGGAGAGCCGAGTTACCAAAGTTCGTCCCGAAAGAGAGGCTATATATTGGTTCACATCCTACGAAAACTGAGTCTGAAAATTTGCAACAACATCAACATTTTCACCGTAAATTCTCGGGTCTGTGAACAACTGAATTCAAGTATTTCTTGTCATGAATGGGATGCAGCACGTACTATGCCGGCCCACAGGAATATGGTTGCAGAGTGGGAACTCCGGTACTTGTCCTCCAGTTCCGTGAAAGGTATTAAATCTATTGAATTACCCAAAATGTTAGCGATATTCTGACTTGACAAGAGGGTGATTCTGACCATCATGAAACACAATAGCTTGAAGATCTGCTGTGCGTGCTATCCCATAAAGTTGAGGAAGGTATGGATGACTGCGATAAAGTTTATCATCATTCAATCAGAATAGGACATGGATTCTCTCACCGAAGCCTAGAGTATCGTGATACTTCCTGCCGCCATCTCTGTGACAGTAATGAGGATAGTGTCGCCTCGATGAAACGACCAACGCACGTCTTCAGCGCCGTTTCCCTGGTGCAATGCCACTGCCATGTTTGATGTGCAGCCATGAACGCGAGCAGCGTACATCCTTCGGACGGAATTTCCTCCATTTTTCCGCCGCGCCCCATCGGCTCCGCGGCGAAGCTCCATTTCCTGAAGCAAATTTATGTGTCCGAGGGGAATTACTGGAAAGTCTATCACGAGGGTAACTATCTTTGTGGAATGATTGTGTTCCAGCTCACCAGGAGGAGCAATGGAAGCGGCCTGATAAACATGAGTGACACTCTTGAACTTCCCGCCTGCCACGACAAAGTGCTTTGCCTTGGGGAAAAAGGCGCCCGCATATCTACAATGTGTACTGTCAGATGTCAGTGAGTAATGCTCGGGACACGTACTGCTCTGGCGAATAGCCATGTCCGTCAAGGCTCGAGTCGGCGTCGAATTCGGGCACAAATGGAGGGGCTTCATCCATGGGTGGTGGTGGGAGGAAAGAGAGATGTTAAGCGCTCAAAGAGCACACGCAGGATGGCTGTGTGAAAGCTGTCATAATGTGGGAGGCTGTTCTGAACTTCTAATCGTCCTCAAATATCGAAACACAGTACTGTATGGCCAAGGCCGGACCTTGCTAGTGTACGTGGAGAATGAGCATTGAGCGCAGCACACCAAGTGTGCAACGACGGATTGACGATTGTAGAAATTCAGCTGCAGAACTGGAGAAGGCCTCGGTGGGAGAAACCTAAAAAAAAAATGTGCATCTGGGATCAATTGCGTTACGTGTACTTGTGGATCAGATTGCGAAATGAGCGTCGAAACAGCGTTGAGCACCGTTTTGGAGAACCTACGCGAACCAAATTCGGTCAGGTGTTAATATTTCTTTGGGCTGTTGAATAAAAATGCGGCACTAAGTGGTTCAGTTTCCGCACCGTGCCGGACGGAATTGTGATGATAAAGAAGCTCGTGTCGGCGACATGGGAAACAAATCACGACACCGAGAACCAGAGACAGAAGCTAACATGGGAAATTTGCACCGTTAAACGAGAAACCCGACTGAGTCCACGCATAATTCGTCCAAACCTACGAGAGTTGTGCGGGAGAACACAATCCGTGGTATGAATGCCAATTCCCGCAAACGAAATGACCCAGACTTCATTGTTTACGGTGACTTGAAGCGAGCAAAGTCAAAGACTACGAGGCAATGCAGTTGATAAAAAACAATGTCCTTCCCTCCAGTGCTAGCGACAGATCACCGGCAGGCAAGGCACCAGACACCGATTGAGATGCCTGCAGTTTAAATAACAAGAGACCAGGGTCAGGCATGGAGTTCCAATAGGATGGACGAACGGAGGTGAAGGTAGGGATAAGCTACATCGTAAAGAAAAAGAATAGGGAATCTTCGAGCCTACTTGCGGATCAATAAAGGTGAGGGACGACGCAGACAAAATAGATGTCCCATATTTACAGCAAGGCCGGCAATATCTTTCTATAAAAAAAACCTCGCTGACGGAAAAGCCGATAGGCACGCAAACAAAGAAACTGCGAAGATTTGACATCGCCGGGCCCAGACAAGGAAAATACGAAATTAAAAATAAAAATACCAAAAGATAGACTAAACACAAGAACATGTCCTTGTGTGGATTCGAACCACCTCCAACGGTCTGTGGATCATCACAGAAGCAATGAGGCGGAGCGAGTTCCGCACGCCAGGAGGACTTGCTGTGTATGAGTGTGAGCGCACAATAGGTAAATGCCGCAATTCCAAGGTGGGTGGATGAAGTCCGGCCCGCATTCGAGAGTTCAAGAGATCAAGAGTTGTGTGGTGGAGAGCAATATATTCCATTGGAGTGCGGGTGGCATTGAAGTATGGGTACGCACGCGGAGATCAGTGTATATGGGTAGAGTACAAAAAAACCTCAACTCTATCTGGAGAATAGCTTGCGAAGGCAGAGTGGAAAACATACAGGTGCGTCGGCACCTATAAGGCGTTGAGGACCAGCGAGATCAGGGGGCATACGCATCGAGGATGAATAGCAAGAGCCCGGCGTTGAACAGAGATCTCCGAGACTCTTTGAACGAGTAACAGAAGAGGAAATGAGGACGCCGCACAGAAAGAACGACAGAGAACAGACTACAGCACGAGGAATGGCATAAGCTGGAAGTACTTGTCAGTTACGAAGACCAACACGGCAGAGAGCGAGACTCCGGAAGAAGGGGAAAAACAGGAGGATCGACATGTGGCTGTAAGCTGGGATCAACACAGATACGGAGGAGGGATAACGGTCCGAGGGAGACGTCCTCCTTCCCTCGGATATGCTAGGCACAGAACAGTTCCATGAGGTGCCCAGCACAGCCGACCTTGTAGGAGTAGGCGGCGAGGCGAGACAGGAAGGAGACGGTGTAATTATGGGCCGGGGAACTCGGGAGGGAGCGATTAGTGGGTGGGGATGAAGGGTGGATGCGAGGAAGTGTGTGAGGAGGGAAGGGAAGAGGGATGGACGGGAAGCACGCACTTGCAATTAGGACGGGACATAAACAGAGTTGTTCACTGCAGCCCCAAACAACAACACGACTCCCACAAGTCAGTTGATTAATCGTTCTGTGAGTAGACGTACCACATGACGACACATGCCGCTCAGACTCGGAGGTCGGCGGGGTTGGTGGAGGTCCCGATACGATATCTGCTGCTCGGTGTACTAGTGCTGCTGGTGAGGGTGGGCGAAGACTTGGTGCCGCTGTGGGCGGAGCTCGAGGTGAATTAGCTTTCTTCCACCATCCACAGACAGGTCAGCAAGATGTACCAAGAACGGCGAGGGATTCAGGGAAGGCGAGGCGAGGCTTGGCGTCAAGAGCAAGCACGGGAACACCGCCACTGATGTGTACGGCGCGAGAGAATCGGCGATCAATTCAGCTCTTGAAGAACAGCCAGAAAAAATGCGTTGCATCGAGGGTGCTTTCAGGGTTTCTCTTTTAGCTACTGGAGTCCTTGTGGTGCACGGCAGCCCTCTCCCAGAAAACTCAACGGCCATGAACAAGTATGTGGGGCTTCGGTGGTTCGACTCCACCTCTGGACATGATTGTGTCCGGTTGTATTTTTTCTCCCGTCGCCAACCATCCAGGATCCAGGACTCACTCGATGATACATAGATAGATACCGTGCGCAATGAGTATGGAGCTAATTCAGTTAACTCATTTGTGTGATATTACAAGATCTAGATCCGTTGCAATAAGTCACAATCGATGGTCTCATTCCTGCATTCCTACTATGACCTCATTCTCCGGCCGCATCCAAATTTATGATGTGCACCTTTCCGCTCTGAAGTTTACCCTGCACCGAACTCGCCTTGATCGCAGTTGCAGGGAGGGACGGTGGTTTGATCCACTCGAGAACATGCGGAAAGAAGCTGCAGTATTCTTTCTCTTTATTCAGGATCCAATGATAAAGTAGACCACATAGAGAAGTCCCCGTGGAGCAAGGCAGCTCACTCACAGAATTTTGTAGTCCGGCAAGCATCAAGGTGTGAGACGATGGTTCGAATCCATCCGAGGACATGTTGGAGGCAGCAGTAGATTTTTTGTACCCACTGCGGCGAAGTGTTTCTCAAACGTGGCAGTGTGTGAACATCTAACAACGCAAGACGCCTTGGAACACGTTGGAAATTTCAGGGAATTCGCCAGCATTCAACGCCTCAAGCATAGACAACTTCTCGTGGAGTGCATACGAGACCCAGTCGAACTACATCGAAAATATTCTGGACAAACACAACTTGGTGTGCGTGCAAACCGCCTGGCCCGTGGACTTTGGATTGGCCCAGCATTGTTTCGGTACATGAGGATGGTCAAATCCCACGAAAACAACCACATAAGGTAGGTTGGCTGGGAACTCT
Source organism: Mycena leptocephala (assembly GCA_029378395.1). Lineage (NCBI taxonomy): Eukaryota > Fungi > Basidiomycota > Agaricomycetes > Agaricales > Mycenaceae > Mycena > Mycena leptocephala. Next base: position 16,430 of record JARJLF010002344.1, read on the forward strand.
GACCTGCAGCTATTCTATCAACATGAACAACAAAAATTGAATGAATACCACACTGAAAAGTTGAATTGACTTGCTCACCCATCCGATGTCAGAACCCAGCTGGAAAAGTCCTCGTGGAGTAAGAAAACTTACCCCAATGTCCTCCATACATTTATAGAGGAGCCGGTGGTTCGAGTCCACCCGAGGACACTGGACGGAAAATGCGGCCCTTTGCCCCAGACTGTGTCTCAATTGGGTCAGTTCTTGCTTTCACCAGAGGTCGAAGTGCGACATTATTCGATGACATTGGGGATTCGTAGAATATTTGATCCACTTGAAACATCGTCCTGCAAACAATCGAACTGAGACAGCTCGCTTACATCGGAATTCCGCTAGTGGAATAAGTCCTGGTGGCGCAATGAAGCTCACTTCCAGCCTCTAGTGCTGGTATTGGTAAGTTGGTGGGGTGCGACAGTGGCTCGAGCCCACCCGAAGACATGGGTCGAATGCGTTGAGTTTTTTCCCTCTCTCTCTTTCTTTTTACCAGGCTGGGCGGGCTTCGAACCAGCTCGAGAGCAAGAAAGTCCTTGGTTGATGAGCCAGAAAGTTCAATTGCGCGAGTCGGTGGTTTTCCGCCTACCGCTCACCTGCTTCGGTTCATACATTTGGCTTTGCCCGCTTCTTCTCTTGACCTGCTTGCGATGTCTGCTTTGGCTGGTACTGGGAAATAACTTTATACTCGTTCTCCAAGCGCATTGAACAAAAGAAGAAAACACCTGCCTACAAGGCCAGGTAGGTTTGAACCACTGTCTTTCGGGTTTACAGGCAATGTTATAAATCATTATAAGTTGGATAACAGCCGGAAAATATACGTTGCACCAAGGGTGCTTTCATGGTTGGTCTTTTTAGCTGCCGTAGTCCTTGTGGTGCGCGACAACACACTCCCAGCGACAAATTCAACGGCCATGAATGAGTATGTGGGGGGCTTCGGTGGTTCGAGTCTACCTTTGGACATGATTGTGTCAGTTGCATTTTTTCTACCGTCATCACACCGCTAGGATTAAGCTTGATTAGAGTTAACATGCATATATACTGCGCGCAATGAGTACTTCGGCTAAAAGCTAAGCCTGTGTGATTTTGCGAGCCATCTACATTGCCCCACAGGCAATCCGTTGCAAGATGATCGATAGTGTCATTTCCTGGAAGTTTGAATTTCGAAATGATATTCCCATCGTGCATCTAAAGCCTCAGTCTCCGGCTCCGCACCCCTCCGAACTCTAAAACCTTTCCTGTACCAAACTTACCATGATCGCAGCTGCAGGGAGAGACAGTGGTTCGATCCACTCGAGCACATGTGGAAAGAGGCTGGAGTAATTTTTATCCCAGGTTAGAGGAACAATGATAGAGTAGACATAGTGCTCATACCTAGGGAAGTCCCCGTGGAGCAAGGAAGCTCAAAACCATTACATAGTCTTCAAAGGTCTGAATGTGAGAGACAATGCTCGAATCCATCCGAGGACATGTCAAAGGACGGAAGCCTTTTTGTACTCACTTCACCGAATCTTTCTCAAGCGCGGCAGGTGTGGGTATCCAATAACGCAAGACGCGAAGGAACAAGCTGGAAATTTTAGTATTTACATACATTCAAGGTTGGAACCAAAGAAAAGCTCTGCTATAGAACGTACGAGACCCACTAGGACTGCAACCACATCGAAAATATTAGCCCAGCATCGTTTTCAGTACATGAGGGTAGTCAAATCTCATGAAAAATGTCGCGTAAGGTACGTCGACTGGGAACTCTGTCGCGGAGGTTTGAACGAACATCACGCTGGAAATTCGAATTGACTTGTCAACATACTGAGTCTGTTCTCCATATATCTATGGCGGACTCTGACGGAGTTGATGGTTTGAATTTTAACTCAGATACTCGGGAGAAATTCAGGCTGTTTTTCCTCTCTCTCTCAGTGTCTCTTCAATTGGGTCAGTTCTTGCACACAACGAAGATCGAAGTGTGACCTTGCCTCTCAGATCTCAGCCCCATGATCGACCACTGTAGTTGTACCTGATGGGCCCAAACCATGGTCTTGCAGACAAACGAACTGACACAGCTTGCTTACGCGGTTAAAATGGTGTAATAAGTCCATACGGAGCAATGAAGCTTACTTCCAGCCTCTAACAATGCCGGAAACCCGCACCGAGGCGGAGGTAAGCCCGTACATATAGTATCAGGACTGCGGACACTTTTCGCACCATGGCCACTGTTAATTTTGAATGGTCGCTGTTTCATCCAGGAGAACAAATTGAATGCATAATTTGCGACACCAAGAGAACAATTCAACGTATGAACAGGGACCTATCGCGGATGTTTGAAGTCTAGTACAAATAGTACTTCGCTGTATATTTAACAGAGATCGGCGAAGAGCCGGCGACACACTGAACAAAGGAAATCGTGAACCGAGTGCCTGGCACACAAAAAGAAAGGCCTACCGAAGTGGGGGGCTGCCCGGCGACGGTATCAATACGGAAAATCACGGATGCAAGATCGCCTTGAACGCCGTCCAGCTCAAGCCAGTCGATGTTGGTCGCGGGATCGCTGGGCGCGAGGATATCGCCGACTTTTGCACCGATCACATATGCAGTGGAATTACCCGCGAATTTGCCGGTGGAGGTGAAGTCCCACTTGGGCGAGATACCGGTGCCGGAAGGGGAGGGAACAAAGTAGTGGGACTACAAAATCAGGGTAGCGACAGGAGATTGCATAACCGACGTACACCGTCCAGGTGCGGTACACCGACGAGGGCTCCAATCACGGTCGACGGGACACCGGCAGGCACATGCTCCCAGATGGTGTAAGCAGTGGTCTGAATCGTGGAGAATTTCGAGGTGTGGTCGAGGCAGGAGATGTCGAACAAGGACGCGACGGCACCGATCGAGCTGGATGAGTAGATATGTCAACAAATGGACGGTGCTAAAAAATTGGGCGAGCCCTACGCATAGGTCGTGCCGGAACAGGTGTAGTTCTGAACGCCCACACCGAGCAAGATGAAGAGAGGCGCAGTGGCGGGGGCAACGAGGGTGTTCTGGTTGGGAGGCAGATCCATCACTGCCGTCGAGGTGTCGCACCACTTGCGGGCCAGAAGAGCGGGCCCAGCAGAAACCAGCAGCACCGCTGGCCGAAGAACGAAGACGAGCAGTTTGGCGGCAAACATTTACAGCTGTTTCCGAAAAGGTTGACACTCGCATTTTTTTTTCGCTCACAACCAACTTTTGATTGAGTGCCAAGGATTACCTGGTTTGGTATTCCAATCAGTCATGTGTTTCGGTTGCCGTCGGCAATGCTCTCGCTGCCGTTTGCAGCCTACCTCACAACTATGAAATAAAATTAGCACAACTTAAGTCCTACCGGTGCAGACCATTTCAAACTTAAGTTCTGGCCTGGAACTTAAGTTCTAGTTCCTTGCGCAGCGGGCATGCGCTGGCTGCCAGCCCTCTCTTTTCCAGGAACTTAAGTCCCTGTGATCTCAAGTTCTTGTGATAACTAAAGTATCTATATTCATTCATAAGCGTAGTCTTTGAGTTCTACATAACTTGAGTTCTACATAAGTTAGGTCCAGTTCCGTATGGTCGAAGTACTCAAGTATCCCCGTAACTCAAGTCCGACGAAAGCTTGAGTGCAACAAAAACTCAAGTCGTAGGAACTTAAGTACCAGGACTTAAGTTCCCTGGACTTAGGTGCAACGAGGCGCCTGAGTCCGTGCGCCATCCAGGCATGGGCAGAGGGGAGGAAGGGGAGAAGAAGATGCTAGGGAATAAAAGCAGGAGGTGGAGATTGCATAGGGATATACAACAACAAGACAGTCACCTAGGTGGCACAATATTCAGCAGGATGGCTCGAAGCAAGGCAGGTGAACAGCGTGGGAGAGTGGGAGATAGACATAACACACCTGTTTGCTGCCCATATCCTATACCATTTCTTCCCTCTTCCCCCTTCTCCCATCCCTCGTCAAGTCTTTCTGTGGGTGGCATTATTGTAATGGCCTCGGAGTCCGAACGAAGAGCAAAAGAGACAGTTGTTCAGAGAGTGGGACCCAGTCCAAGCACCACCTTGGCAGATAAGTAGGGTTGGTGGGGAGCGTACCGCGTTCAGTGGTGGTGGAGAAGAGAAGAATGAGTAACGTATGTCACGGTGTCACCGAAAATCACAATGGGTGGCCGGCAAGTGCCGGTGTGATCGCCAAACACCACGACACATGGACTTAACTCAAACTAGTGCTTCGACAAGCTCTTCCCCTCTTCTCTAGATCTCCTCTGGAGACTGGACACTTCACCAGGTACTCTATCCCAACTTTTCCAAGACCCTTGATTACTCACTCAACCTTAGCTGTACCCACTTCTCTTTGAGTTGTAGCAAATTGCCGGTGGCATACAAACATAATGCATTTCGGTGTGCCACCGCGTTTGTGCTCATGAAATAGAACTAACCATGCGACTCAATAGGTCCGAAGTATTTCTTATCCTTGCTAAGGTTGGTACCACAATGTGCAAAGAGGTACGAGATTTTTACTTGCCTGTGACATTTGAAAACTGAAGGTGCTGTAGAACTCAAGTTGTACAAAAACTTAAGACGATCACCAGAGCTTGAGTTGTGGGTAACCCAAGTCCATCAACTTGAGATTGAGTACAGTAGTTCCATTATTTATCTTTTTTATATGAACTGATCCCGAATGACGTACAGTAAGTCTTGTGCGCACTTAAGTGGCGTGAACCTAAGTTCAAAGGGCAACGCAAAGGGCAGGCCAAATACAATGTATTTAGCTGATTGTAGCAAAACTTAAGTTTGAAATGGTCTCCACCACCAGGACTTAAGTGGAGCTAATAAATTAGTTGCACAACTTGCCCTCAAAATATTCTGGTTGCCTGAAAAGTGGTCAGAAACACTTACAGAAGATCTTTGGTGTGTGAACCCTGGGAAAGAAACATTTGGATTGTATAGTTGACTGCAGGTTCGCATTTGTGGCCTCGGCTGGGCGCGTCTCGGCTACGCTCAGCTAGCCCAAAGTAGTAATCCTTAGCCCTCCATCAAAAGTTGGTTGAGAGCAAAAAAATTTCGCGAGTGTCAAGCTTTTCGGAAACAGCTGTAAATCAAACTTGAAAGTAAAAAATGCGAAGTAAAGACCCAGAAGGTTGTAGATTCAAAATTAATCCTCCCTTTTTATACGGCGATGTTCAGATCCGCGCACGAGGTTAGCGGAGCGATTACAAAGGTTCATCACGCCTGGTGCTTTGCATTTGAATTGAACGACGGGAACAGGTATTGATCTTTGTCTCTGCTATGTGGTCCGGAAGAGCATTCCCGGTTCATATGGGGTCACGAGGAAAAACCTGGGCGATATCATAGGAGATTGTCCAAGAATGAAGATGGAACTCTTGTCTGTGGCATATAGATAGTTTCGCGTGACCCATTTGAAAAGCGGCATGCTCAGAGAACCCAGAATTCAAGAATAATGCCCTTCCCTCAGTACAGGCAGTGATTTCGACCCGCCGAGTGGGTTAAATAAAAACGCACATTGAATGAAGATGACCGTGGCCATTGCCACATCAGTCGGAGAGTTGAGATTAACCGACAAGGATCGTCTTGCGAGTGGCGCCACTGGCGCCGGGAACAGATGTTGTTGGACATTTATAGGGTAGAAATTGCGAGGTAGGGCTGTTTCTGCGATGAGCAATGAATATTGTTTCGGGAAACCTCTCAAGCGGCTTCAAGATCACTGGCGTTTACCGGCCAAGTAGCAAGGCCTTCACATGTCCGAGAATTCCGAGAGGTCTGAGACGTTGGGAAGTGTTCAAGCGTGTTGGGGCTCGCTTAACTGCCGTATTGACGAAGATTGAATTCCACGAGCCCAGAAACACATCGCCCAGTATAGCGATGTTTGTTCCGAAGTGCCGTACTCCTAGAAGCGCTGCGAGCCGTGGAATACGAAGCCGGCTAGGTTCTGGGATGGTCGCAGAGGGGTTTGTGCGGCGTTAATGCTTGATACAGACGAACTGGGGACAATTTGGTGACACGGGGCAAACCAGATATATTCCTAATAGAGCTGCCGCCTGACACAGCGGGATACATACCAGCGTCCCGCATTTTAACCTGCCTTACGTCTTCGGTCCGACACGCCAGTGTTGAATTGAATGTGGGGTCTATTATGAGTTCTAGAATGCGCGACGGTCGGAAAACCAATAGCATCGCGTCATTCTGATTTGAAACGATTTAGCTGGTAGGATCTCCAGTCAGGCGGCGATTTCACAGACTTGCCATCTCTGTTTGTCCACCAGGCCCAGGGAGTACGAAGCATTATCGGAACAGGTGAGCAGGTGCTGTAGACACAATCCTGGATTTCAAGGAGGGAGAAAATCGGGATGGGTATAGCCGTAGATGAGGAGCAGAGGTTGCCGACTTGATGGCCGTCGGATCAACGGGCCGAATTTGGAGGTCGAAATTATCATCCCCTCATCCTCGCCAGGTCTTCATCTTATCAGCGGCTCCTTTGTCTCTAGCGCATCTTCCTCCAAATTTATGCGCATTCCATCAAGCCTGTTCTCTCCTGGTCCTCGAAGTCAGCGTACACCTTAGAGAAGCCGGGCTTCGCTCAACAATCTGTTCCGTGGTTCTATTGTCTATGCTCCCTGGGCTCTTGGGTTAATTTTGTGGTGCAATTACAAAATGCCTAACCCTCGCCGCAGAATGCGACTCCCTCCCGTGAGTTGCTCATACAATATCTTATACCTCTATAGCTGTACCTCAGAGTGGTCGAGTCCACGGCGACGCAGATCAATCTGTATTTCGCCTTCTTTCTGTCGCCTCTTTCCAATTCTGCACTCCCGGCGCGTGGGCAACACTGCACATCTGCCCCGCACATCGACCTGCCGGTCATGGCTATTCTCACCGAATGAATACCTCTTCAATTAAAATTTCCTAGTTCGCCTCTGCCTTTACCCATCCGTCCATCTACATCCTGAATATACACACCCGTGGATGGCTGCTCCTGAGTCACTTCCCTATCTACCGGCATAAACTTCATGTATGCCAACATCCTTGAATTAAAACCGCCAGATCCGCTGCTTTGTCTTCCGTGTGACTGGACACTCGGCCGTGTTTAGTGTGCAATTTGTTGACGTAGTGTTCGCTTGAACGTAGTGTTCGCTTGAACCTTCGCAGTTCGTGCTCTGGCGCTCTGAGACCTATCTTGTTTGGCTATTTCCAAAAAGAAAGGAAAGAACGAAGGAGATCCCGCACCCAGGCGCATGTCACACTCTCCTCCCCACTCGTGGCGACTCTGCTTAAAAATCAATAAACCCGACGACCTCAGACATTGAAAGAAAATAATCTTCGAATCCTCTCTTCGACGGACTCGGATGGGATCAAATCTGTCCCTCCCTGAGCTGCACAAGCATTTGAACACGGTAAAGCTCGGACCCAGGCACTTATTCTGGTTGCAGACCAAATAAATGAACCTTCGAGATGGCCAATGTCAGATTCCATTTTGACGTGCAAGAGAGACCCATGGGGGAGCGGGCATCTGAGGTTTACGAGGACACTCATGCGGCCGAATTTAGCTGCGTAAAGGGTGTTCGATATTTCGCCTGCGTTCATGAGATCCCCACAAATGGATTCATAGATCTGTTACGAGTTAAGGACGACTCTCCCTGTCGCTCTGAAAGAACGGAGAATGAGATGAAATATACCGTACGAACTCTGAGGAAATTCATAACTCAAAGGAATTCCTGCGCACGTCAGATAAGGCTAGCAAGATTCTTTTTTGAAGAAAATACTTACACACCGAAGGAAGAGCAGATACCCCCGTGCGTCCGATAGGCACATAAGATAAGGCAAAGTCAAGATATGAAACAGCAACCCACCAACACGCGCCACCCAAATTTGCCACAGCAATACTTGTGTTCCCGAAATACGGCAGCACCAGAACGGGCACAGCGATAAAAGGAGGAAAACTAAAAAAAGAATCGCCGGAGCCACGTCCTCGTGTGGATTCGAACCACAGACAACTGCGTCCAGATCATCACATAAATAAATGAGGTGGAGCGAGTCCTGCAATCCAGGAGGACTTCATAGCTATGAGAGGTTGCGCACAATATTTACATCTGTGCTTCTAGGGGACGTAGACGGAGCCCATCCCGGCCCGCATCCGAGAGGTCAAGAGTTATACACTGTGGACACCAATCAATTCCGAGTCCGCGTAAGCGCGCGGATGGATGACATTGGAGTACTTGTATGCGTGCGGATATTGGAGTACGTCAGTGCAGTACAGAAAGAAATCACGCTCCATCCAAAATAACTTGCCACGGCAAAGCGGAGGACATACAGATACATTGACAGTAAGGCGTCGGGTCCCGGAAATAAAATAAAAATCATTTGAAAGAGACTGAATACCGGCGGGCGGAGTCGAATCGCAGAATTCGTCTACACCAGGAGGGTTCTGCGCTGTTCTGCGGGGACTTGCTCGTTGGCTTACCAACCTTCGTGACTTTGAGAATCAATCCTTTCCACGGGCTATACTTTAAGGGCTCAGATATTACTGACTTACCCGCTCGCAGGCTAATCCCAGCATTCCCAGAAGATTATGGTGAGTTGGGAATGAATTCTCCCCGTTCTAAATATGGTAAAGTTTAAATTTCACTGTTGAGAGTCCTCCAGTGCAATCGAACCATCGACTCTCCCGAACTTGTGCCGGCTGTTCAAGGGGCAGTTTCCCGGAGTGAAATTCATGTCCCACGAGGACGGGCTCTACATGATCGGCGAGAGGGGACAAGCACGTACAACAGAGCAGGGCCAAAAAAGAAACGAGAAGAAAAAAGCAGCGGGATCTTTGCAGTATGTCGCCGAGGGGATTTGGACTCGGTCACACCCACATCCTGAATGCAGCTGATTTAATATATGGGAGTACTTCACGAGGACTCGTATGCTCCCAATCACAGGCGGTACTGTAGTGCACCTCGATCTGAATTTAGGATCTGAATTTAGAAGTACTTACCCAGCTGAGGTGACCATGTGGATGGTTCTGGGACTTTACTCTAGTCTAATCGCAACAGGAACACGTGCGGTGAGGTCAAGAAACAAGTTCTACATGCGATTCAATAATAAAAAGGGGCAGCTGTTAATTCGGTGAAGACTTATTCACCAGAAAACCTGCATCGGCACACGTATATTTAGCAACCTAGACTCGTCGGGAGCCTGTAAGGAATGTGGCCGATCATGATACAAATAGGTTGAATTGAGCATACAGATTGAATATATCGAGATTGGTTCAACTACGTGGGTAAATGTAATCATACAGCGAGAGTGCAGTGGCGGTAAGAATGAAAATGAACTGTACAGCCATGACGATATGTAAAACACAGGATGGGGCGAGCAGTTCCGCCTCTTCAAGAGGGCTGCATGGGTAGCCACTTGGTGCTGGAAATTTGGTCAGAGGAGATATGAAGGATGGATGGACTCGTTTTGCAGTGTACGCACCAGATTTATCGAGAACTGGAGAGGGACCTTCAATGGCTGTGGGGATGACGTCGTACCCGGAAGTGTGATCTTCCAGTGCATCACAGAATACGAAGTCAATATCCTGCCCCTGAATTGGGAAACTGTCTCCGAGCTCGGAGCTGGCTGAATCTACACCTCACGTTATGAGTGAAAGAATCCATAGTTTGACAATACGAGGCACACCATATTGCTCATCTCCAGATTGAGAGCCATCGCCTGCATAAGAGTCTCCATCTGAGTCTGAGTACCAATAATCTGTATCATTTTCTTGCACTGTGAAAGTGTCACAGAAGAATCGAGATAATATTGTAGGCTTACTGCGGGCAATTAGAACCTCCGAGCGCAAGACAACTGGACAAACGGTACCCCCAGCTCAGCGCAACTTCCTGGCTGTAAGGATCAAAGCCTTTCGCCTTGTGCAACTGACGGATCCCGTTGTAACACTTGCGTCCCATTTTCGTCCCAGAGACACATGTCTAATTGATGACCGGAAACCCAAGTTTCTGCTGCCTCATCGCTCAGCGGACCAACTCCCGATGGGTCGAGCGACCAATATCCTATGCAGTCAGGAATTCGGAAGCATGTCGGGTTCTGCTTGGAGCTCGGCAGGGGCACAAAAGAGGTAGCCAGGAGGTAAATTGTCTGTTGGCCCGAAAGGTTGAGATCGTACTCGATAGCCTGTATTGATACTGGGGAGATCATCGTCACAATTGCTACTGTGTGAAACAGGAAATATACCGAAATTCTTGAAGCCCCCGGTTATTTCGAGACGATTGAAAATGCCATTGGCCTGTGCCAGCCAACTTGAATTTTCAGGGTTGTATATAGGAACGGTGATATTCTTTCACGACATGAGCAGAACGTATCCTGCCATTTGTCCTGTCAACCACACTGAGAGGGCAATAAAAGCAAGTGTACCTGATCCAGTCATTTTCCATAATCGTGGTCCCCTCTTGGTCAGAATGTATTCTACCGTTCATGCCACTCGTCAGAGTAAGAGAACACACATGAGAGGTGAGCCTACGGATGCAGGTAATTCTCAACAATTGGGTCCGTCATAGCCCAACTAGAATCATGTATGCTACAATCAGACGATGCAACCTCCAAAGAGCTCTCATATTCCGGCCCCGATGAATGACGGATGGACCCAGTTTCACTGAGACATTTGCGGACACCAACCAGGAGTGCCACTGAAACAGATGCCAGGAACAAATTTTGTGATAATCTTCGAGCGACATTGACATTATCGTTTCCGACTCAGACGGTGGTGTAAAAAGTGAGGTGGTAGATGGCAGGGGTGCATCCACATAACGAAAGTTAACAGCATTGGCTTCAGGGGGTGTAAGATCAATGCAGAGGTGGCCGGTTGAAGAGTGTATCCACACTGTGTATTCAACCCATGCCTAGGTAAAAATGAGATACAAGGACACTTGGGAGTGTTGATTTACCAGTCCTCTTCCCGAAAGAGAGGATATATATTGGTTGACATCCTGTGAAAACTGAGGTCAGAGACAAATGACAACATTGATGGGTTTACCATAAATTCTCGGTTCTGTGATCAACTGAATTCAATCGTTGGTGTGGGAAGTGGAAGGCTGGACGTACTAGGGACGCCCACAAGAATACAGTTGTGAAATGGGAGTCCCGGTGCTTTTCCAACAGTTCTGTGTGAGGTATCAAGTCTATCCGGTGTCGAAATTGTTAGAGTTTTTTTGGGTCCAACCAGGAGAGATTCCAACCATCATGAAACACCACAGCATGTAGGTCTGCTGTGCGCACTATCCCATAAAGTTGAGGAAGGTACGGATGACTGCAAGAAACTCCATAATGATTCAATCAGAATGGTGACGCGTATCGTCTAACCGAAGTTTTGAATATCGCGAGACATCCTCCCTCCATCGCTGCGAAGGGCAATGAAGACAGGATTAGCGCGAGAATATCCAAAACGCACCTCTTCGGCGCCATCTCCCTGGTACAAAGCTCCCACCATTTTTGACTTGGAGCCATGAATCCGAGCAGAGTACATCCTTCGGACAGAATGTCCTCCATTTTTCCGGTGCACCACATTGGCTCCGCGGTGATGTCCCATTTCCTGAAGCAAATTTACATCTCCGAGGGGAATTGTTCGAAAGTCTCCAGCAACGGTAAGTGAGCTTTCTTGCGGATGGTAGTAATGTGTGATCCTCGCTTACCCGGAGGAGCATTGGGAGCAGCATGATGAACATGAGTGACGCTCTTGAATTTCCCGCCTGCAACGACAAAGTGCTTTGCCTTGGGGAAAAAGGCGCCCGTGTATCTGGTTTGTCCACTCTCAGATAGCATTCATGTACGACACTGGTGGACATACCCGATGTGGGAAGGGCCATCTTCAGAGTTCGATTCTGTGTCGAATTCAGGCTCAAACTGAGAGGCATCGTCCATGGGTGGTGGTGGGAGGAAGGAGAGACGTGAGGCGCCGCATCGCTGTGTGCTCAATTAATCACGAAAGCTGTTATGACGTAAAACACTGTACTGAGCATCCACTGGTCTCCAGATATAGAACACATTGCTGTAAGCTGTATGGATCACATTAGATGCAGAAATTATGCCTTCCCGCGGGATAGATGCTGTAGGTAAGCGCGTAAAGTGAGTTTGGTATTCGCCTACTCATCAAATCCTCACAGATGCATTCATACTGTAGATAGCTGTTAGAAGTTGCGGGCGACCTCCTCTCGCTTGAAATAATAGGAATAAAACCTATCGGCCAGGATGTCAATGTCCCCGAGGAGTGACGAACCGTACTCAACGAGATATTCTGAGAAGACACCAGCGAGTGGGTCCAAACTTGAATCATCGAGTCAGTTATGATGGAAATTGCTGGTCGGTCGCTATAATGTCTAACAAACGTTGGCGCTCACGTTCAGAGATCCGAGCTTTGGAGCGAGCGATGCGTGTGAGACACGATGCAGACGAAATAGAGGTCGCATATAGCCACATGATTTTCAATGGAAAAAAAAAATACTCGCCAAGGAAAAGCGAATAGACGAGCAGAAAAAGAAAGAGTGAAGATATGAAGCCTCCAAGCAGGTCACGCGGTGGGTGTCTAACATTCTCGCCGCTCAAAATCGAAATAATACAATGAGTGCTCATCTGGCATGAAATACGAGCGCCAGAACGGCGCAGCGATAAAGAGGAAATACAAAATAAAGTAAAAGAACTTAAAAAGGACCATGTCCTCGGTGGATTCGAACCACAACTCGCGATCATCACACAAAGCATGAGGGGAGCGAGTTCGGCACTCCAGGAGACATGATGCGTACAGAAGAGCGCACAAGATGTACATGCCGATTCTGGTAGGTAGACAGCCATCCGGCCCGCATTCGGAGTTCAAGGTTGTGCAAGTGACACCAGAAATTCGTGTAAGCATGCGGATGGATGACATTGCACTACGTGTACGTGTGCGGAGATTAGAGTGTGAAAGTGGGGTACGGAAACATTCAAGCTCCATCCAAAATAGCTGGCCAAGATAAAGCTGAGGACATACAGATGCGTCGACAGTAAGGTGCCGCGTCCGGCGAGATCAGCGGGCATAGAGCAGACGCGGCGCCGAGGATGATCCCGAGGAGCCTAGCGCAGCGCAAGCCTGTAAACAGCAAGAGCCCGGCGTTGCGTGAGACTCGTTGAATCAGGCAGAGGACCTGAGACTGAGAGATTGACGACCAGCTCCAGAGAGGAAATGACGAGACAGAACAACAGAAAAGTAGAGACCATAGCAGGAGGAATTGTCAAGCTGAGGTGCTGCTCTTGCACGTAGGCTGGATCGCCGCACATCAGGAGCGGGGATAACGGCCCGAGCGAGACATCCTCCTTTCCCTCGGATACGTCGGTGGTAGACTACGCACTACAGTACCGCCAGCGCGCCAAACAATCTCCCAATGGCAGCAGCCGCATCGGCCCCGAGTCGCACTCGTAGACGTGACGGGTGCGGACGAGCTGGGCAGCGCCATCACATCCCCACAGATCGAACCCGATGCCGATTTGGATGCAGATGAAGCGGACACCGATAATGAAGGTGTAAGTGAGGCGATGGACAGATTGGTTAAGGTGGCCGTAGCGGTGTGGAACTGTTTCACGAGGGCCTGGCAGAAGCGACTTCGGAGGGACAGGCGGTCATGCGAGACAGGAAGGAGACGGTGCGATTATGGGTAGGGGAGCTAGGGAGGGAGCGAATAGTATTGGGTGGGGGAGAGGCCAGGATTGGTCGGAGGGTAGAGGCGGCGAGAGGACCGGGGATGTGAGGCAAACACGCACATTGGACGGGACAGAAACACGCGAGACAATTGCTCGCTGCAACACACAAATAGCAACACAACTCCCACCAGTCAATCAATTAGTTCTTTGAGGGGACGCACCACATGACGACACATTCCGCTCAGATGAGCATCTCAATACTGTCGCTGCCGCTGGGAGTGCTGCCGGCGAGGTTGGTGCTCGAGTTGCTGTGGGCCGAGCTCGAGGTGAATTGACCTTCTTCATGAATAAATCCACGGACGGGACAGGAAGATGCGCGAAGAAAGAGAATGGAAGGCGAGAACAAGCGCTGGCTGAACACCGCCACTGATTGTGCGGGCCCGAGATCACCGGAGATCGAATCACCGCATGCCCGATCTCTTCACTCTTTCCTTTCATCGTTCTGGCGATAGTGGGCCTCCGGCTCCCTCCGTGAGTAACAGTCTGCAGCCAGATCATCTGTTCTCTGGTGCGTCCGATTACACGGTCCTGCCGCTCACACTCCTCGTGCTCTCGTTGAGTGCGGAGTTTTCTTTACGATAACAATTCGCTACATTAATATAATCCTGGCAACCACTCAGCATTTCCGTGGTACCCTCGGTCCGACTTTGCCCGGGAACCGCCTCTGTTTGTGACTCGCTGTCCGAATAAGGGACCCCGTGCCATGTGGACACCGCCCTGAAGTTGCCCTGTAAATTTACCTTGGTGGACTGCTTGCTTAAGCCCGTGAAACACCGCATTGCCGCCAGGTTTGTCTTCCCTCTTGGGCGATACCTCGTCTCTTCTCGGCCCATTTCATTCCTGCACTTCTTCTAGTGTAGATTATTGGTCGCTCATCCATCCTACTGCCTCTAATGTTCTCTGTTCTCTGTTCCCTCTGAACACCCGATTCTGATCGACTCTCCCCGACACATTGCAATCGTCGTTCTGTTAAGTGCTGTGCTGTGCTCGAACCACCGTCTCCCGAAGCACGCTCGCGCCTGCTCTGGGAATTCCAGGCGTGCGCTGCTTTAATACACCAGGGTTTGGCCGATGGCCACCGACTTCGGATCCCTCGGGGAAAACACTGGATGTGCCGGGACGTTGATTTGTTTCTCCACATGCGTCTTCCTAGTTTTCTTTCGGCTCCTCAAGGCCTACCTCCTCAGTCTACATTTTCGGATGCCTGGATTAGTTGTTACTCGAACTCGGATCATTTGCCCGCCAGCATCTGCCTGGGCTGTTCACCTACTTTCTCGGCAGCTGTTGACGCCGATGGTACTACTCCATCGATGTACCGAGCAGCACTGGTACCGGAAGCAACAGTTCATTGCTGCGGTATTCCACAATCTGTCCTTGGCTGTTTCTTCGCCCTCCTGGGCTTCCCCATCAACACCCTGCAACTTATCTATTCCGTTTCAATTTCCTCGTGCTCTCCTGTTGCTACACCGCCATCTACACCATTTAACAACTTGTCTACGCACATTTGGACACATTGCCTCACTTAGAGTTATGGGGTGCAGTGCAATCGCATTCACAATCTGTTCTGCTCCTGCCTCGGCATATCTGCCCGATGAAACGATTCGCTCATGCGTGTTTCCTTTACCTCCCCAACTCCAACTCCATCCCATTTCCTTCGCAATCTCTCACTTTCCCAACATACTCCCGAACTGGACAAATAGGCGCCCAACGCAACGGGCAAAAAGCAGGTCCTGCATACAGCGTCCTCGAGTGGATTCGAACCACCGAATGCCCATAATCCAGGAAATTCATATTCGAGCGGCTGGTGGGCCTGAGTTGCGCACTCGACGAGGACGTCTATGGCTATTCATTCCAGGGCTTGATAGCGTATCCTGAACACAGTTAGCACGCAGTGTCGAACTTCGTGTTCGTATTTATTTATTCAACTTCAACCCGCGCATTTAACGAACCAGGAATAATTGGGAAAGGCATCGGAAGTTGAGGTGCAAAGTAGCACCCAGACAATCGTTTGAAAGAAGAAAAAAACGATTTGAAAGAAACCGCAAGCCCTTGGGCGGAGTCGAACCGTGGCATGTGTCTACACTTGGACACATTAGTGAGTGCTCCACGAGGACTTGCTCGTTCGATTACCAACCTTCGTGACTGGGAGAGCCACCGATATATATTCGCCCCAGGCCCATGTCAATCCTTTCTGCGGGGCTATAATTCAGGCGCTCAAACATTACTGAGTTTCCCGCTCGCAGGGAGGATTGTGGTGAGTTCGGAATGAATTCTCTGCGTTCTAAATAGGGTAAAGTTCAAAGCTCACTATTGAAAGTCCTCCGGTGCATTCGAGCCACCGACTCTCCCGAACTTGTGCCGGGAGTTCCAGGGGCAGTCACCCGGAGTGAACTCCATGTTCCACGAAGACCTCCTGTACATGATCGATGGGAGGGGACAAGCAACTACTGTTGAGCAGGGTCAACAAAGAAACGAGAAGAATGAAAAAAAGCAGCGGGAAAGCAGCTGAGTTGATATCCGGGAGTGAGTTTCTTACTTCACGAGGACTTGGATGTTCCCAGTCACAGGCGGTACCCGGGTGCATCTCGATCTGAATGTAGGATCTGAATTTAGTAGTACATACCCAACTGAGATGACCAGCCAACCTGCAGATAATCCTAGTACCTCACGTAGTCTCCTCGCAGAATCGCAGCAGGTGACTGTGAGGTTTAGGACTTGTTCACGCAATTCAACATATATAAAACAGGGCAACTGTTGATTCAGTAAAGGCTTATTCACCAGAAAACCTTCATCTGCATGTGGGCTCGTCTGATCCTGCAAGCAACACGGCTGACCAGATAAGCAGGTGGAATTGAGATGATGTATGCTGCATTCAGGTCACTGCTCGGAATTCTAACTGGGGACCCCGGCTCGCCACACCTCTGGAATTTATTCATGTCAGACTTCATTCTCGCATTCCACCCGCAAGATATTGAACTCAACGGCGTACCTATATGCCACGTTGAACATGCGGACGACATTCTGACGGCCTCGGGCGCTCCACCGGGCTTTCAGAGCCACCTGAACGGAGCCCAGTCATGGGCCGATAACAATGGCTGTGAAACGTCCATTGCTAAATGAATGTATCAAATTTATGGACGCCGCCAGAAGGCTTACCCAACATTTCATCTGGGTTGTAACATCATCAAGCAAGTGCAAAAGCGTGCTATCTGGGCATATGGTTCGAAACTGGGACAAAATTCTTATGGAGGGAACACTATAAAGTCAAAGCAAAGAAGGCCAGCACCGTAGCCAATGTAATTTCTGGACTGGATCGTTTTGTCGGACTACCCGCATGGGATGCCCGGACCCTGTACATGGCACGGGTGGATCCATACCTCACCTCCGGGTGCGACGTGTGTTTGGATATCGATGTCAAGAGCCTCAAACTACTGGAAAGAGTGCAGCTCAAATTTCTACGGCGCATGCTAGGTGTCGGCTCTCGAAGTCTCAGAGCAACTCTCTTCTCCGAAACAGGGATATGGCCTATTAAATATCGGAGAGTATACCTGGCCCTTAAAAACTTGTGCTACCTCCTTGAACTCGATCACAAGAGGCCAGCGTGGAATGCACTACAAGCTTCACTCACCCTCGCCCGTGCAAGCCAAATCTCATGGATAAATGATCTCCGGATCGTTCTCTCTCGACTTCACGTCCCTGTAGAATTGGACATTTCCATCAATATGGATATTCAAACAGTGCAAGCTACCATGAAAGCCGTCAAATACTCCATGGAGGCTTGGATTGACGAGGAAATTGCTTCATCATCCAGAGTCCGTGATCTACTGGTCGGGAGACTTGAAATGGACAAAGACACTGGTAAATTAGTCAATAAGTCACTGGATTTTCGCCATTACCTAAGGGTGAAACAACCAGAGCATCGCAAGGCTCTGACAAAGATGGTGCTCTCGAGTCATAGTCTTGCCGTGGAACGTCGCCGTTGGAAAGAGCGTGGCAAGAAGACTGTGCCCCGTCAATGGCGACTCTGCAGGTTCTGCTATATCTATGTGGAAGATCCTGCGCACTCAATGTTCAAATGCCCGCAATCAGAGCTCACAGAAATTCGGCAAACTTCCTGGAAAAATTGGATTCTGAACTTCCGGGGCCCTCGAACAGTACCCAGATGAACTCCAGCTCTTCCGCGGACTACTCTCTAAGAGACAAATTACACCACTTCTCGCAAAATTGGCCTATGATGTACTCAAGATTTTTGACTCTGTACCAATGCTCTTGGTCAACGACCCAATGGCCCAATGCCGATAGTTTACACAAACAAGAATTCTTTCTTCCCATCCACAACCATTCCCGACATTGCTTTATTTATTTATGTGGTCGTTGGCTCCTGCATGCAGAGTGCAAAGGGAAGACATACGACAGCTGGCTGTGACTGGTGGACTCCGGGGATTTTTACCTGGGAGGGGAGAACCCCTCCCGTACACTTGCGCACTCCGCTCGTGGTCAGGTCCCACGAGGTTGTAACCGGAGGTCCTGCCATTCGAAGGCCGGCCAGTCCACAGCTAGTCAGCGTCTTGTATTGATCGCCCCCCTGGAATCTCTGTGTGTTCTGTTGGCATCTTGTAGTTTTATGTATGGATAACCACCCGTACATTACTTCATGTTTGTCTTCGGTAAACTCGCTGTTCATGTTGTGGACCTCGCGAGTATAATATAAACCCCCCCCCCCCCCCCCCCCCCCCCCCCCCCCCATACAGATTGGACATATCGAGATCGGTTCAACTACGTGGGTGAAAGTAATCATACATCGAAAGTGCAGTGGCGACAAGAATGAGAACAACCTGCACAGCTATGACGATATTGAAATTCAGGGATGGGGCGACCAGTTCCGTTTCTTCAAGGGAGCAGCACTGGCTACCAGTTGACACTAAATTGGTCAGACATATCCGAAGGATGGACTTGTTGTTCGGTGTACGTACAAGATTGCTCGGAGACTAGAGAGGGACATTCATTAGCTGTGGGGATGAAATTGTCCTCAGAAGTGTGAACTTCCAGTGCATCACAGAATAAGGATCAATATCCTGCTCCTGGATTGGGGAAACCGTCCCCGAGCTCGGAGCTGGCCGAATCTACAATTCACGTGGTGAGCGATAGAATTCATAATTTGACCATCCAAGACACACTATATTGCTCATCTCCAGATTCAGAACCGTCGTCTGCATAAGAGTCTCTCTCTGATCCGAGTAGCAATCATCATCGTCACTCTGTTGAACTGTCAATCGATGAGATAAATTACTAGACATTGAGCTCAAGTTCGTACGTGTGCGAGTAGAGCTTCCCGATCACAAGACAACTGGACAAGCGGATACCCCAGCTCTCGGGCGACCTCCTGACTGTAAGGATCAAAGCCTTTGGCTTCATGGAACTGGCTGATCCCATCGTAGACGCTAGCATCCCATGAGTGTACAAGAGCATACATTTCCACCTGGATAGCCGGAAACCCCAAGTCTTCTGCTTTCTCATGACTCAGCCGGCGAGCTCCAGACGGGTCAAGAGACCAATATGCTCTGCAGTCAGCAAATCGAAAACTTGTCGGAGTGTCCGCTTGGAGCTCGGCCAAGGGGCCGAAAAAGAGATACCCAGAAGGTACGTTATCTGTCGGCCCAAAAGCTTGAGATGGTACTCGATACCATATATTGATACTGGGGGAAATCATCACTACAATTGCTACGGCTTGAAACAGGAAATATACCAAAATTCTCAAAGCCTGTGGTTATTTCAAGACAATTAAAAATATCATTGGCCTGTGCCAGCCAACTCGACTCTTCGGGCTGTATATTTGACGGTGATATTCATTCACGACATAAGCGGAACATATCCTGTCATTTGTGGTGTCAGCCACACTGAGAGGCAAAGGGAAGGAAGTGCACCTGATCCAGCCATTTGCCATAATTGTGATCCCCTCTTGGTCGCAGTTTATTCTGCCGTTCATGGCACTCGTCAGAATAAGAGCACACACATGAGGATTGGACCTACAGATGCATGTGACCCTCGACAATCGGGTCCATCGTGGCCCAACCTAGATCATATATCCACCATTAGACGATGCAACTTCCAAAGAGCTCTCATATTCCAGCCCCAGCAGATAACGGATGGACCCCAGTTTCACTGAGACATTTGGGGAAACCGACCAGAAGTGCCCGCGACCCAGATACAAGTAACAAATTTTGTGATAATCTCGCAGCGATATTGACGTGATCGTCTCCGACTCAGAAGGTGGTGTAAAAAGGGAGGTGCCAGATGGCAGTGGTCCACCGTCCACAGTGCCAAGAACAACGTCATTGGTTTCAGGGGGGCTAAGATCAATGCAGAGGTGGCCAGTTGAAGAACGTATCCGCACCGTGTACTGTGTCCAGTGCTGAGCAAAGTTTGAGATTCACGGAAATCGGGAAAAGATGAGCTACCAAAAATCGTCCCAAAAGAGACGATATGTATTGGTTCACATCCTGTGAAAACTGAGCTCAGAGAAGCAGGTTGATCTAAGTGGTTTTACCATGAATTCGTGGTGCTGTGAACAACTGACTTCAATCATTCATCGATGGAAGTGGTATGCTGGACGTACTATGCAGCTCCACAAGAATACTGTTGCGAAATGGGAGTCACGGTACGTCCCCAACAGCTCTCTGTGGGGTATTATATCTATACCAGCATCGAAATTGTTAAACTTTTTGTGGTAACATTGTGGAAATCCTGACCATCATGAAAAACTGCTGCATGCAGATTGCTTGTATTCACTACCCATAAAGTTGAGCCAGATATGCGTGTCTGCGACGAAGTCCATCGTCATTTTATCAGAATGGTGGGACGAATGCTCTCACCGCAGGTCTGAATATCGTGAGATGTATTGCCGCCACTTCTGTGAAGGACAATGAAGACGGGATTAACCCAAGAAAATACAAAACACACGTCTTCAGCACCGTTACCCTGGTACAATGCCACCGTCATGTTTGACTTGCAACCGTGAACGCGAGCAGAGTACATCCTTCGAACAGAGTTTCCTCCATTTTTCCGCTGCACCACATTGGCTCCGCTGGGAAGCCCAATTTCCTGAAGCAAATTCAGGTCTCCGAGGGGTATTACCCGAAAGTCTGTCACGAGGGTAAGTATCCCTACGGAGTGAATGTGTCCCAGCTCACCAGGAGGAGCATTGGGAGCAGCATGATGAACGTGAGTCACACTCTTGAAATTCCCGCCCGCAACGACAAAGTGCTTAGCCTTCGAGAAAAAGGCGCCCGTGTATCTGCATTATGGGCTCAGATAGCCCTAGTGGGGGGCGCGAGGGGCACGTACCCCTCGTAGGAAGGGCCATCCTCTTCAATGCTCGATTCCGTGTCGAATTCAGGCTCAAATTGAGAGGCGTCGTCCATGGGTGGTGGCGGGAGGAAGAGAGATGGGAGGCGCTCAAGGAGTACACGATGGCTGTGTGCTTAATTAATTACAAAAGCCGTTGTGACGTAAAACGCTGTGCTGAGCGTCTACTGGTCTTCAGAATTAGAACACACTGCTGTAAGCTGTATAGATTGCATTAAATGCACACACATCGCTGATGTTGCTGGGGAAAATAAATGACGCCCGACCAATTATGTCTATAGTCCAGTGATACTTCGCAAGGAACAAAAATAAACATATCAACCTCTGAAGTTCTGTACGAGCTACTCTGCCTTTCAGGGCTGTTCTCGCCGATTCAATCCTCTCTTCTATCAACTTTCTCTAGTTTGCCTCAGCCTGACTTGCCCCTCGGTCTGTATTTCAGGTTCACTCGGTTTGGATATTTGCCCTGCTTGCCACGATTCTGTGGCCCTTCATACCTTTCACTTTCACATGCACTCCTCCTAGGTCGTCGACTCTGGTTGAAAATTAATAAACGAAACAAAGAATAAAACTAGCAACGAATGTACGCATTGGATGTCTCGGATCGATACACAGGCACTTACCACAGAGATTGATGCCACGTTCAGAGACCCGAGCTTCGGAGCGAGCAATGCGGGTGAGACACAATACGGACGAACGGGCATCGCATACATACAGCAAGACCGGCAGAAAAAAAACCACGCAAGAAAAGACAAAGTCAAGATACGAAACCGCTGGCACGCGCTGGGTCATCTGATTTTCTTGCCACTCAAATCGAAATAATACAATGCTGCTCATCATGGCATTAAATAGCGGGCGCCAGAACGGGCGCAGCGATGAAAGGAGAAAAAAACAAAAGTTACAAGACTTGAAGAGGCATGCCCTCGGGTGGCTTCAACCACCCACAACCGCATCTGGATCATCACACAAAGCAATGAGCGGAGCGAGTTCTGCACTCCACGGGGCTATAATCGGTATGAGAGTTCGCGCACAATATGTACATCGGCGTTCCGAGGGTAGGGAGATGCCAAGAGTTGTGCGATGTGGATACCAATAAATTCCGAATCCCTGTAAGCGCACGGATGGATGGATAAAATTGACTATGTGCGCGCGTGCGGATATTGGAGTGGAGTATCGGAAGTTCAAGCTCCATCTGGCGACGGCAGAGCGGAAGATATACAGATACAGATACATCGACAGCCCGACGGCGTTGAGCACCAGCGAGATCAGAGAGTGGACAGAACCCTGCGAATGGCAAGAGCCAATGCTGAAAGAGGCTCGTTGAACCAGAAGCAGAGGGAATCAAGCCCAGCAGAGTTGGGACGAAAGCTCCGGTACGGATAGGAGGATAACGCCATGAAAGGAATCACAGAGAAAAGAAGACGCTTGAGAAATTGCAGAAGATGGAAGTGTTTTTCAGTTTACGCAGAGGACGCCGGCAAAGAGCAAGACGATGAAAGAAAACCAGAGGATCGGCATGTTGCTCTCGTACATGTAGGATGGAATCGACACAGATACGGAGCAGGGATAACGATCCGAAGGAGCGTACTTTTTCCCTGGTATATGTCGGCGCCACACTACGCACTACAACACCGCCAACACGCCGAGAAATCTCCCAATGGCAGCAAGATGTGCCAGGTGCGGACGTGGTAGGCAGCGCCATAACACTCCCAAAGGTCGAGCCCGATGCCGATTTGGATGCAGATGAAGCGGACACCGACAACGAAGAAGAGACTGGTTGAGGTGGCCGCAGCGGTGTGGAACTGTTTCATGAGGGCCTGGCGGAGGCGACTTCGGAGGGACAGGCGGTCAGACGAGACAGGAAGGAGAAGGTGTAGTTATGGGTTGAGGAGCTCGGGAGGGGGCGATTGGGTTGAGGGTTGAGGGAGCGGGCAGGATTGGTCGGAGGGTAGATTCGAGGTGAGGGCCAAGAATGTGAGGCAAGCATGCACATGCACATTGGACGGGACAGAAACAGTCCACCGCAGTGAGGTAATCGTTCGCTGCATTCCAAAAAACACAATACAATTCTCATCCCTCGATCATTTTCTCGTTCTTTAAGGAGGGGACACACCGAATGACGACGTATACCGCTCATACTCGGGAGGTCGGCGGACTCCGGAGTAGCTGGATGTCACAATATTATTGTTACCGGTGAGGGTGGTGCTCGAGGACTCGGATTTGGTGCTGCTGTGGGCCGAGCTCGAGGTGAATTGGTCCTGCTATGAATCAATCCACAAACGGTACAAGACGCACGAAGAAAAGATAAAGATGGCGACAAGGTGGCGAGGCCATCAGGAAATTCGGGAAATTCTTGTTTGACGTTGTGTGGATCACAACTTTCGGCAAGATTGCTGATGCATTGCCGAGCCTTTGCAACGCATTGTAAGTTGCCATCATCTTTGCGACTGCCTTGTAAACCGCCCCACATTTTGTACGAAAATTATACCACTGTGTAAAACCGACATAATCTTTTTGGTTGAGTTGTAAACCGTCATATATTCTGCGAGAAAATTGCAAAGGAGCTGCAATATTTGGATCAACAAGACATTCCAATACTAAATAGTCCCAAATCTGGTGGCACTTGGTTCAGCATGGCCCGAGCTCGCAGCTCTTCCTATTGTTTGGTACATTATCGGGGTTTGCTGCATTCACTGACGAACAACCGATAGATAGGATGCAACAAATACCCTTCAGCGTACGCAAATAGTACATAATTATTTCAATGTTGGGCCTCCCCGGGTGTTTGTGTACTTTTGAATGGCTTTCAATTGAAAGCAGGAGTCACTCCGGAAGAATTTCTACAAGTCCGCACCTGTCCAACGCTGGCGCCAGTTCACTGCCGTGATCATCAGACTTCGAGATCAGAGTGCCAGCGCCCAACAAATGATCGAAGTATCATGACAACAGACTTCAAACTCCGCCTGGTTCATCTTTCCTTCCTTCCCCCACCATCGCCGCCAGCTTGCCCGCTCCTCTCCCCTCTCACAATGTTAACAGGGTCACATCCTAGTCTCGTCGTGCCATTTACACTACCGCCGGGTTCTCCCAGGACCCCAAACGCAGCATCTACTGGGCTTCCGCTATCCTCCGTCAAAGATTCCTCAAGCCGGCCTTCACCCACATCCAAGCCTCTAAATCCTATCCTTAAAGCCCATCCAAAAGAATATATTTCCTCTGTGACCCTCAATGAGCCATCTCCAAGTTGCTTCCTTCCCGCAAGTTTCGAGTGTTTTGGACATCAAGTAGCCTCAAGCCTCGTTCTATAGCGCGCATCTCAAGCCCATCTCAAGCTCCAAATACTTCTCAAGCTCCAAAATACTCAAGATCAAGTGTCTTTTCACTGGGTACCTACTCCACTGCTGCGCGATCTCAATGCTGCGCGATCTCGTCTGCGCTTGGCTTGCCCAAGTACCTCTCTTGGACTGCTCGTTCGGCTCAAGGCTTGCCATTTTGGTGAGTTCTCCGTTCATCTCCATTATGTTTCAATCTAATAAGTTTTCCGCAGTCTCGTGTTGCTTGCTCCGATCTATTTCGACGTCGACGTACGAGCGGGAATTCATTACAGATGTGATTAGTATTTGTGCAAATATACTGGTTTTCGCGACCTACTGTCTGCTTAAGTGGAGGGGCGGTATCCAGTGGCTGCTGGGCGCACTTTGCGCCAGCTTAAACCGTCATATAAAGCCTTATAACAGAATAGATGCATTGCGCACTTTGCAAAGTTCACAATAATTGGGAACATTGAGAATGTATCCACGGTTAACATATTGCCTTGTAATGTCCTGTAACACATGTCACAATTATTGTGAAGATTGTGAGCCTTGCGCACTTTGCAACTGCCTTATATGGCATTGCAGGAAATCCCCGA
>JARJLF010002345.1:0-41450 GCA_029378395.1 Mycena leptocephala
GACCTAAATGTGAATTCCTGGCAAAACTGAATGTGGGAAGCTCATTTTGAAATTTGGGGTATACAGATTACCCAAATATGTCCAAAGTCGATTGTCATCGCGCTTCAAGATGGAAATATATTACTCAGCGTGAGTTAGTTTGCGGGGGCCAGATTAATTCTACAATCGCCTTCACCGAGCTCTGTGAATGAAAAGTGCCTCCCACTCCGAGTCTTTCCCTTGGGGAACTCCGGAATTTTCTCCACCGCTCCGGGGGATGGTGATCTGTCAGTGTATACCCAGTGTCGCGCTAACATGTCACAGTTATTGAACGGCCCAATCTGAAGAGAGGGACACCACTGTACCTCGGGGATGCTGTTTCATACGATTACCACTCTTGTGCTTTGAATGGGAACCTACACCGGTCTGGTTGCTCTCTTCATCCGTCCACTCATCGTCTACAGGATCCGCTCTACCAAACACGGCGGTTTCTGCCTCGGTCCAGTTGTTCTCCGGAGTCTGACCGATGAATGGAAGGGGGGTGGGAAAGCCTGAACCTCCTCGATATTATGATGCAGTGGGACCGGCTGTGAATGGGCGCTCGAACCTACCGCGCGTCACCTGCGTTGCTGGTGTGTCCGGGGGCTGGAGGCGGAGCAGGATCCAAGCTCGTTTTCTCAATCTGATCTCGAGGATGAGAGACTTCCGGCGGATACTCGAGCTGTAGACCATCCCATTCCGGAGAGGGAGGCGGAGAGGTTGTGTAGATTTGGTCCGTCACTCCCGGTGGATACTCGAGGTTTAGGCTATTCCATTCTGGAGAGGACGCCGGAGCCACCTCCAGACAGGTGTTCGCATCGGATCTCCGCTTTGGGACAACGTTGGTGCAAGGACATTTCAAATAAAGAGTTCTCACGCAGTCACTTTGTGGGGCCACATTGATATTGGTACTCATTGGAGTGACCAGCAAGAAATCCAAGATTGACGTCGGCATGCGCAAGTGGGTGGCAAACTGCTCAGGTATACTGTGCAGCGGGATGTAGTCATAGTTAAGACAGTTGTCTCTGGAGATGCTGGCGCTGCTTCTCTGGAGTCGATCGGCCAGACTGTGCACTGGCGACGGTGCATCCATAAGGAACACTCAGCTGGTGAGGGATGCTGTGACGTGGCAGGGCAAAGGTGTGTATAAATAGAGCTGATGGACCTGTCCACGTCCTTAGGTCAGCACATGTGATGTGATCCGCTTGACGTATTCAAGGTTTAAACAAGCGCCCAAGTATCATGGCCTGGGAAGTGGAGGAAGTGCTGCCCAAATATGTCATCTGATGGGAAATACACACATGACCAAATCAAGCCATCATTTGAGGTTTGAACAAGTGCTGGGGTCTAATTCAAACATACCCTGAGTTTTTCTGTATCCTCTGTTTATAAGAAACTGGGGACTATTCCCTCACAGTGTCACTAGGGCTTTAACACAGCTACAATGCCCATCACAACACATCTATGCCCTCACCCAGAATGAGCGCAGGCGGTTGCAAATTCGGGGATGTTAAGGAGAGCATTGACTCGACATGACACGTAAGCCGTCGGAACCTGGTCTCCATGGATCATCGCTTATTCGAAGCGAAACGTAATAGACAGGATGCGCAAAAGCCGCACGGGCCGCATGCGGCTTCATGCGGCTTTTGCTCATTGTGCAAAGCTGCATCGGCAAAATTGTTTTGGGCGGGCTTCAACGCCATATTTTCGAATATAATACATGCAATTGAGGTATCTCGTAGTGTCTGGTGTAAGGTGACTTAGTGACAGTCGCAAAAGCGTCAAGAACGGCATGGTGGTGAAGACTTGGGCAGTGATGCCGTGAAAGTACACCATTTCCCACGCTTATGAATTCCACAGTCCTAGGTTTCGGCTCTGAAAACATACTTAGAGGTAGAATAGTGCTATTCAACGGATAAAAGACAAAAAATCTGCGCGGCTTTGCACAATGGCCAAAAGCCGCATGCGGCTCATGCGCATCTGTTTAATTTGGCACGGCTGATACAGGCGTAACATAATGTAATTGTAATTTACCTAACCGTATTTAATCGTATTTAACCACAATTTAATCAATTACATTTGATAAAATTCCAAATACGTCAATATGACTCTAGATCCATCCATTTACCCATAAAGTAGCTCAAGTCACCCTCTTTATAAAATTAAGCTTGTCGACGTCCCATAAAAAGATTGGTGCGTCCATACTCACACCGGCTTAATTGGTGTTTCGACGCAGTGCATTCGCCCTTCTCAGCTGACCATCTCGCAGTTCGATCCGCAGCTACACGTAGTTTCTTGCCGTATTTCCACCTGTGCCGCAGTTGCGTTACAGCTGCGCCCACGCAACGCTCCGACCACTTTCCGAGGATAAATAGGACGCTGTCTCTGCCATTCGAGTGGGCATTCCTTCCGCTACTCCCCCATTCCGCAATTCACTGGCCCCAACTGCTCGGTTCTTCTGGGTCCCTCTTGAATTGTGAACTGTGAGGTGCGCTTCGCAGCTTCCCAGTGACACATTTGGGGTTTGCGCTGAATCGCCCGAGTAGGCCAACTGTGTACGCGATATCTGGGTGTGTGTCCATCATCACATACATGGGGGATCTGATGACTGAGTGGTGTTGTCGTTGGGTCATCGGAAGTTAATTTGCAGTTGGCGGCAAGCAGTATCCAGGCGGTAAACACATTCATTTCAACCCGAAGTACGGTAGATTCCACAATACTTTGGAGGTGCTAGAGTCACACATATGCATCCAATGCGGGGTCTCGTCGATTTCGAGAATATTTGACCCAGAAAAAAACGAGCACGAGGGTCATTTGTCCAAAACAGGTAACCACGTCCATTTCAACCCTCCAGTAGATTCCACAATTCTTTGGAGGTTCTGAAATCTCACATATGAATCCAAGGCGGCGTCTCGTCAATTTTGAGAATATTTGACCCAGGAAAAAACGAGCACGTGGGTCAGTTGTCCCAAATGGGTAACCATGTACATTTCAATCCTCCAGCACATTCCACAATTCGATGAAGATGCTAGAATCACACATATGCACTCAAGGCGGCGTCTTGTCCATTTCGAGAATATTTGACCCAGAAAAAAACGAGTACAAGGGCCATTTGTCCAAAATGGGTAATCACATCCATTTCGACCCTCCTGTAGATTCCACAATTCGATGGAGGTGCTAGAATCACACATATGCATTCAAGGCGGTGTCTCGTCAATTTTGAGAATATTTGACCCAGGAAAAAACGAGCACGTGGGTCAGTTGTCCCAAATGGGTAACCATGTACATTTCAATCCTCTAGCAGATTCCACAATTCGATGAAGATGCTAGAATCACACATATGCACTCAAGGCGGTGTCTCGTCCATTTCGAGAATATTTGACCCAGAAAAAAACGAGTACGAGGGCCATTTGTCCAAAACGGGTAATCACGTCCATTTCAACCCTCCAGTAGATTCCACAATTCGAGGGAGGTGCTAGAATACACATATGCATTCAAGGCGGCATCTCGTCAATTTTGAGAATATTTGACCCAGGAAAAAACGAGCATGTGGGTCAGTTGTCCCAAATGGGTAACCATGTACATTTCAACCCTCCAGCAGATTCCATAATTCTTTGGAGGTTTTGTAATCCCACATATGAATCAACTGCCGATGCATAGTCAACCAGAACAGGGGCCGAGGCAGACGCACAAAGTCAAGCGGGAGGACTGAAGACGTAGTCGGGCGCGGTGGCAGTCCAGAAGGTGGTGGTGGTGGAAGACAAAAGACAGTGCCGGCATCATGATCGGCCTGTCCCGATGAGTCTGAAGGGATTCTCGATTTTCGGAAGCAATACTCGAGTACAAAGCGGAAGCCTTTGCAATGGAGTACGGGACTGATAATCCCCTCTCATACTTGACTCAAAAAAGCGGTATGTGTATTGGGGGAAAGTGAAATTTCACTATGTGTATTGGGAAAAAGTTGTGTTTGTTGGGAAACATTAAATGTGTAGTTTGAACGTCATACATACGAGTCCGCAGTGGGAAATTTGACTGAAGCCCGAAACGATACCATCCATCAAGAAGTACATGAGTCAGCCTGGCTGAAGAGCTGTAATTACGTCTTTTGGCAAAAAAACTTTTCAAGTCAAACACGAGCTAGGAGGACACAGTATAGGGTTCCTCTCAGATGATCTCTGATCTCTCCCTGAGTATTATTTGACTTTTCTACTGTGATCCAACAACATGTAAATATTAGGAACGAGGAGACCCCCGTGGAACCCGTTGCGGTCAGGTCACGATCGGGTTGTGACCTGCCTGCCAAATTGGGAGGCAGCTCACCCGTGACTTGACCTCGATGGGTGACCTGGCCGCCAGCGTGGCCGCCAGTATTCTCCTTCCTCCGCAAGTTCTGGCGCTCTCCTCCCTTCAATTACGTTCCATACTACTTCAATGGTATCTCGGCACTGTTCTAGGTGCTTAAAACGCGTCGAACGGCCCGCTGTGGGTCGAGAAAATCAAGTAAGTATCTATTACTATACTGCCTATCCTGCCGGCCACACAGCTGACATTCCTTCACATTTGGCTTGCGACTACAGTATATACTATCGCCTCTGTTGCTCCGCGCGCCAGGTTCTCCCAAATGAATAGAAAAAACGGAGTTTCCCTCAGGTGCGTAGACATATGTACATCCATCGCCTCTATATGATCCACTTATTGTTGGCTGGGTGCACGGCGCATTCGTCGAAGCTGCAGACCTGCCGCAGGCGCGAATTCGCCTTGTGCTACGTCTGCGGCTGCTACGCCGTCTTTGAATCGACGGGCGCCGCGCTGCATCCCACCCCCGTGTACTGTTGCACCCAACTCTACCTCCTCGCGCGCTGTCGAGACTCGGCACGCGTGCAAGCGACGCGGGGGCAGGCCATGCAGTACACGGGCGCAGCCGTGCTCTTTGAGCTCTACCCCGTGTGCAAATGGAGTCACTGGGCGGCCGGGAGACGTGGAGACACGCAGTCCACTACGGTATGTATCCCACGCTGGTCTACCCTCTTGCTAACGCCTTCTCAGTAAAATCGTCCCCCAGGCAAAGCCAGCTGCACCTGTAGTATGTGTGCATGCAGGGACCGCGGCCTCGTGTGCGGCGCACTTGCGCGACGATGGAGAAGGGACACGTCCAGATGTTGTGTCCGCCTAGAAGCCGCAGATGTACCGCGGGCGCGAATTCGCGCCTCGCGCTCCGTTTGCGGCTGCGCAGGCCATCATCATTTAGGCCGACGACGTGGATGGGGCCGGGGACTTTGGTACAAAGTACGTGCTATACTCCGACTCGGAAAGCTAAGTAGAAAGCCGCTGATCAGCGGGGCCGTCGTCCACCCGACATGAGCTAGATGTCACCACGCCGCGCAGCCTCCACACTCACGGGAGGACCCAGATTACGCCCCACTGCGACGCCCGCCCGTTAGATTCCACCACCGTACCATCCCGCACAGCACTGCCGCCCGTGATGCCTCTCGCGCGTATACCCCACATGCACGGACTTGCACGCATTCCTCGACCATCATTAACCCCGAACGTGACGTGACGACAATTCGATCTTCCTAAATCCAATTGACCCCTATCCATCCAATTTGTCCGCGTTTCTCCGTTTCGACCCGACCCATCCGATTTTCCTTCGACCACGCTGCTGCCCGTGACAGTGGATTAGATTCTGGGACGTGTTCAAGTTGACGCGTTGATTTGATTTCCCCGCCATCGTCGATTTCCAATTGACATTCTTCCGACCGCGACGTTCGACCGTTGTCCGACCGACGTATTTCTTGACTCCAGGGGGAGCTATTTTGCTGGTTTGATTTTTTATTTTGTGCCTCGTACGCCGTTGCGATGAGGGGGAGTGTTGGAAGGAGGATATTAGTCATCGCTACCATATATGTACTCGGCCCCTTTGTGTCGAATCCAGTCCCTTCTTGACTGTATACCACCACCATCTTGACAGAAGGGAGATTATTTGTATGTGTTGTCCCACCCGTAGGTGGCCGACGTACGTGATAGGATGCGGGCTTGCGGACACTTGTAAAATCCTCCACAGTACCTTTTCAACACAAAATATCATTCAATCCAACAATGGCTACACTCAGAGTTGCCTCCCCGTCAGTTTAGAGTACCGCTTTCGATGGCTCGCCAGGACATTCGAGGGTATGAATCTCCTTGAGCAGCCGGTTTGCGACGCGCTGCCGTTGATTTTGCCTTTTCAATTTTGCGAGAGCCAGCGAATAATTTTTGGGTGGAACAGTGCAAAGTTCCAAATTTTGCTAAAGCTGGCAAGTTCTCAGACTTTTATTCTATTGATTTTTCTCGGAGGTATGTCCTAATTTGTAGCTGCCACATGTATTGATCTGTGTCCTAGCTTGCCCCATTTGGTCCCCAATACCTAACAACAATCAAAGTCAAGAGGTGCGCGATCTGCTAAGCCGCGTAGTGTTGCCGTCGAGTCGAGTTGAACTCGAGTTTGCGCTCGACTCGAGGATCGAGTGACGCAAACCGACGTCATCGAGTGAGTCGAGTCCGAACTCGATCGAGCCGAGTTAACTCGAAAAAAGTTCCCACCAGCCAAAAATGTCGTTGTCGGATAATCCCGAAGTGTGAGAACTTCGTCCAATTGGGATGTGGTGACCCCAAATTATCACAACCACTGTGTATTATCCCGATAATTCGAGAGAAAAATAGAGGGCCATCTATTACCCATATTTAATTGTTTCGCAGCTTTTCACCGGCTGTTTCTGTCGCTTTACAGCTGTTATAGCAAATATCACCCGATTTAGCATGAAAATCACGTATGGCTCGCTTACTTGAGGAAAAAGAGAAAGAGAAAATCCACAAATCAAATATATCACAACCTATATTACCTCGGAGTAGCATCCGATGGTCAACGGAGGCTCAGTCCGCTAAATTCTAGAGCGTCAGTTTTTTCTGGAGCCGTGGGAACATCGACTCGATCAAACTCGAGTCGAACTCGACCAAACTCGGTAGATCGAGTTTGTCATCGAGTTTACACTCGACTCGGCTCGACTCGACTCGGCGGCAACACTAGAGCCTAAGCGAGCCCACTCTGATGGGCACGTGCTGGTTGGGCACCTTCCATATCCGGTCGTTAGGTCATCCTCTCACACTCTCGCACGCAGCGCGACAACAAGCTGCGACGCGTCCCGCCTAGCCTACGACGTGTCCACCGGTTCCCCAGCTCCCACTCTGCCTGGTAGGGAGTAGCAGACACGTCTTGCTGCTCCTGAACACTCTGAAACCGACTCAACGACCCGCGTAACAGCACCACCGTGAACTACCAACAACCCACCGATTCTGGTGTAAATACTGTCGATAATACCCCTTCGTCGCACATAAATGAACTCTGTACATCCAACTACCCGCAGAATGTTTCGTTCCAAATCTACTCCGCCTTTCCTTGCCCTCCACCGCCGCCGCATTCAAAGAAAATTCTCGTGTATAATGGAACATGTAAAGATGACATAGAAATCTTTTTGTACTTTGTTGCGCGCATACAATCCGAGCGAACGCGTCGCAGCTTGTTATCGCGCTGCGTGCGAGAGTGTGAGAGGATGACCTAACGACCGGATATGGAAGGTGCCCAACCAGCACGTGCCCATCAGAGTGGGCTCGCTTAGCAGATCGCGCACCTCTTGATCAAAGTGACCACATGTGTGTCGCGAGCCACGTCATTTGACATTTCAAATTTTGAGACTTTTCCTTGTCGCAGACCATGGCCCTTCAATCCAGCGGGAATGCAGACCTATCGCGCATCCCCAATATGTCCTTGGGCTCTCGCATTCGTTCTATCATCCATGATCCCAATCGTCGAACCCGTACACCGCATGACCTTTCAAAATATGCCACAGACCAGGGGAAGAACAATACGTCGGCGTCCCCAACGATTCAGTTTGACTTAACGTCCGTGTCGGCGCCGCTGCCTCAAACTGCAGATGTCGAGGAAGCCGCCGCGCCGCCGTCACTCACCAGGAAAACGTACCGGCTTCCGCGGAACCTTCTACATCCTGAATTCAAGGAAATCTCTGAAGAGACCCTAGTCAGCGTTGAGCCTGAACTCGGAGAAGATCTACCTGACATCGAATATATGCGCGACGCCCTGGAAGAACTCGGGCCGGGGTGAGTTATTCTCTTCCTATGTACTGCGCTTTTGGGTCTCACTGATCTTCTGTCGCCTAGACTCCTCCGCGTTCTAGTTAACGTCGTCGCGGATGTGCCAAAAGACACACTTCCAATGAAAATAGCTATCACGGTCGATGGCCAGTCGGACTATCCGCCGCCAACTCACATGTTGGCCATCCATACCCGCGCCGGAGAGCGGCCACCGACAAGTAAAGCTCATGCCCGTACACAGTGTTGTCCTGGCCCTGCACTGTGCCCGCCTGCCCACATTTCCTGCAACCTCCCCCACGCCAACCTACACATCGGAGAACCGCACCGAGCTGACTGTCCCAGTGCAGCCGCTTGGCCTTCCCTCGACTGCCACCTACCAGCTCCTCTCGACATTCCTCTACACCAAGCGTGCGGGACACCTCCTAGAGTCACTACTTCCCTGCCCACCCCCGCCAACACTCCATGACGACCGCACGCAGATCCTTGCGTTCGCCTTGCGCCTCGCGGGGACATATACTTCTCAGGCGCTGCTCCTCCATGTCAACAAGGTCCACGGGCTGTGGCAGAACGCTTGCGTACTCGGCGTCTTCGTCGACGCGCTCTGGGACACGATTGACCTCGCGTGGGAGGTGCTACTTACCGCGATGGCCTTCTCGGCGGGCACGCCGCAGCTCATGATCAAGCGCCCGAGCTCTGTCGCGTTCACATCAGAGGTGGCGTCGAGTCAAGATCCAGTCAAGATCCAGAGTCCGTGACATCGACGCCAGCGCCATGATTTACTTATGCTGGCCTACGCGCACTCGTTTGGGCTGCACCAAATGACCTCAAATAAAATATTCAACTTCTTGAGTGTTGCCCCCCACGGTTGTCGATATCCTTTGTGTAAGGTGATGGAAATACATGCAAGTCTAGAACACATATTGATGCAAGCTTGTGAATGAACTATGGCGGCTTCGGACGAACGCAGGAATAAAAACGCCAATTGATATCATGGCATGCGGTGGAGTGTGCCTTAGATCTACGGGATGGCGGTGCACGGGGATCACGGCGACGGAGATTCTCTGTGGGCAGATCCAAGCCAACTTAAGTGTTTGATGATGTTGCTGACGGGTCCTATTCCTGCCGGATCGACAGGCATGACTCCAGCGCACTAGATATCGGCATGCGCTCAACAGTCATACCGGCCATTAGCCATCGATTTGCGCAATTGCAAAAATGCCATCTGATGGCTCGGATGGCTTCTGCGCAAACACTCTATTGACTTGGTAATTGAGGAAAATAATAACTCGAATTTGATTGACTGAGCGGTTCGGGTGACGGCGGCATTGGCATGGCCCAGCCACTGCATTTTGATTGTGGAATGGATTCTGCTGCGCAAACTGTTTTGCCTGCCGTGCAGCCTTTTCCCTTGCCGTTTTGGCAGAATAGATATCCGGATCGAGGTCCATGGTACCCTGAATTCTTTTCCTCAGAAGAAGGTTTACCAGATGCGAAGAAAAATACACTCAGATTTTTGGATTGTTTTCGGAACTATATCTACAGATTGTTGCCCAAGAAGAGACCCCAGAAAGGTTAGAGTCCAGATGCAAAAAGTTAATGATGAGACGAAGTTGCCCCCGTGTCCCCCTCAAATATCTTCCAAGCAGCTATGTTCAACATCCAACTGGCACGGTCACAAGATTATGCCACTCCGAAATAAAGCCGAAATTGAGTCCAATTACCTCTAGTGTGTCCCTGTGGTAGCCTGGCATCCAAATAAATCCTATGTTGCCTTCAGGCCTTACAATAATGCCGGCAATCGCGGTGTTTGCATTTCTATGTTGAACATTGGACTAGCACGGTCGCGAGATTGTGCCACTCCAAAATGAAGCGCAAACCGAGTCCAATTGCCTACCTTGTACTCCTAGGGTAGCCTGGCATCCAAATAAATCATATTTCGCCTGCAGGCCTCACAGTAACGCCGGAAATCGCGACGTTTGCATTTGTATGTTCAACATCAACCTGGCAGTCGGGATTGTGCCACTCTGAAATGACAAATCGAGTCGAGCTACCTACAGTGTATAAATTTCGGACAGATCCCCTGGAACTGCAGATTTTCCACGCAGCCAGCCAGTGAGACAACCAACTTTCAATCTACAATGGCATACAAAACGCCGGCTGCATTCCGCGAAATGTCGGGTCGTATGCATTTCAATAAAAATGTGACAGGTTTGTCGTGAATACATCCCTCGGGTTCAGGTCCGTCGTCGGCCCCTCTTTAATTTCTTGCTGCGCCCCGGACCTGCCGCCCACATCGGAGTCTCCTTTTCCGGCCATGCACTATATAGGCAATCTTGAGCAGTCCTCTCTTAGGTCTTCGTCAAACGAGAATCCTCAGGTTCGTCGCGGACACCTTCTACTCTCTCTTACTTTTGCGGCGCTCGACGTGCCGCCTACCGGTGCTTGCTGCCCCACGCCCTTGCTGCGGTGCCTTAATGACGCAAACGATGACACCTGGTCGCTGGTCATCGGTCGTCTCGCAGATTTCCTCTGTTCCTCCGCGCTGGCCCTGTCCCATTATCCTGCTCTGACGACTGCACCCATTCTCGAGGTATTTATTCTACCATACCCACCGCACTTGCCGCTGTCTAGTCGCGATTTCTGTGCCCCCGAACATCCTATCCCTCGCTGCCTGCTCGTTGCTCTGCATGCAAGCCCTCACGGATCATGTGGATGAACATATGACTTGTCGACACAGCTTGCAATCTCACCTGACGGTCTTGGTGCGCACCTGCGCCCAATCCGGATTTACACTCCGGAAACTATTTTCGTTGCTTGCTGTTCCTTCAAATGCACCTCTGCGGACGGACATATGACTTCCACACAGCCTTGTTCTCGTCCTCGAATTTCAGATCGCTCTGTCGCACTCCCGCTGTTTCCTCTCAGTTCTGGTCCACATCACGCAGTAATGCTAGAACTGAAACTCTTTGAGTTTGTTGACGGTGCTTTTTCTAATTGCTGCGCTTTTTTCTGCTTAGTACGGCGCCAACACATTTCCCTTTCTCAGAAATTAAGTTATCGGTGCAAGTGTCGCCCTCCGAGTTCACACAATACTCGCTCTGGGCTGTTACTCAAACTGAATCCGACGCAGGAGATCCATTCTGTGCATTGAAATGGTGATTATTGATACATTCAGTTCGCTCGCCATGTGTTCCAAACTAAGGTTAAATATGCTTTTCTCGGGCGAAGTCGAAACTCCTCCAACAAATCTAAAATGTTCGGCCACCCAGTCTTGCCGACAATTTCGTCGAAGATGAAATGGGGTTGATCCTGGCTTCGTAATAACAATGTTGGCTTCGAGATACCTTCCACACGCCCGGGTTAACTTATTTGGGACTGTTGTAACCCGTTCCAGCGTGTGCCATTGTATTCGAACTTGGCGTCCCTTTCGACATTTCTATAATATAAACCGTGACGGCGGTCCCTAAACGCACCTAAATATATGCCTATACAACCGAACGAACCCGATTTTAGTATGGTGGCGGACCGAACTTCGTGACAAGTTTGTGTCCCAGTTTGGTAATCGCTACTGCCGACCCAGTTTTCAAGAGACAGTGATGGTAATACTGTAGACAGTAGCAGAAGGACCCAATCTAAAGATCTGCCGGGACAGAAGTTTCAAAAAGTCGATTTTTGTTTTTGCGACTCGGATTCTGCCGTTTTGATTGCGGATCACCCGGGCCGGTGGCTGTGCAGCGCCATCAACGCGCCCATTTTCGTCGACGGCCATGCCCCGCCCGCGTAAAACGGGAGCTCATGCTCAGCGTACCAACGGAGCGTTCACATCCACTCAAGCACCTTCTGCAGCCGCTGAACATATCAGTGATGACGACGGCCCGGATGACGACCCACTGGGATGGGAATCTGCCAGCGACGATGGCTCGGATGAGTCGGAGCCCGAGGAATAAGGAGCTCGTCACAGAGGCTCTAGCTGCCTGCCCTCTCCCCACCATTCGAAGATTTTTCCGCCGTGCTGATCGATATGCGAGCGTTTACCGCCACGGCGTGACGACCAGTTACCGAATTTGCAGTTAAACAGTATCATTCTCATCGGGGGGTCAAAAAGACGGAGATTGAGGTGGCTGAGGCAAAGTGGAAGAATAAATCTCAACTAGATAGCCGACTCTAGTATATACAAATTTTTTTTTTTTTACATCCCAAAATCTGCCATTTGTAACCCTAAATTAGGAGTGCCCCGATTTTTCTGAAATGAAAATTTTATCGATAAACTTACCCTATGTTCCTTCCAAATCTCAAATCTTGGGGGAATCCGACCAAAAATGCGGTTTGACATGAAGTTTGACCGCCACCATACCTTGGGCCCTCCTGGTGCATGGGAGGGTTTTGGGGATGTGGTACTTCCCTCTCGCATGTGCCTGCTGGCTGCGAGTTCAGAATACGAAATCAGCAGGAGTCAGGGTACCCAGGGGCCTATCCCTGGCTACCATGTCGAGGCCCCAGCTGTAACAGTTCTGTTGCTGCGACTGATGTCGCAACAACTTCATCCAACAACTCTGGCTCAAATGCGGACATTGACTGGCTGACGGCCGAACTCAAAACTCTGCCAGGGTATTCAGACTTTAATGAGCATCGGCACAAGGTCCAGCAAAACTCCGGTGTTGTTGCGTCGTGGCAATTTCTGGCACTCGTGTCCCAAACTTATTTTGGGAAGCCGTCACATATTCCCGTGAGCTTTTTTTGGGGAGCCACATAATTTTTTGATCCAGCCACAGAGTCGAAAGACAAAGAATATTCGAAAACAGAGCATCCACACAGCAGTAGGAGTCAAGTCGATGGCATTTACCGAAGCAGAGAATGCTGTTCGCATTCTCAAATACTACGGGGAGGGTGGCTCCAACCCGACACAAGCACTTAAGCTGTTAGCCAGCCACTGGTGTGGGACTATATAAAATTATTCCAAGGCATATGGTCACCACAAGATGGTATTAAACTGATTCTGACACCCGGGAAGTGACAGCGAGGCCAACAACGCGTGGTTTCGGCGCGTTTATTCCAGCAGGAGAGCATCACGTGGCCTTGTTTTATGGTAAAACACCATCATTTTACCGTAAAATGATCAGAAATAAGTACTTAATGCACTTAGGAGGGCTTATTTCGCCCTTTTCCCATAGTATTGCGTGCATCCAGCCAGATATTCCCAATATTCCATACTCATAGCATCAACCTGAGTCAGAAAGGCGAGCTTGCGTGATAAGCGAAGGCTGGACGCGGATACTACAATAATTATTATAAGTTTTGCATCGGTAGGTAGTACTAGTATGTACACTAGAAACCCATTATCTTTCTAGGGTACTTTTCGTTACTCGTTACTCGTACCCGGCATCAATCATAGATTAGTCAGCCCCCCTATTCAAAATTTGCTCTCCGACCCGCGCTATCATATTGCTGGCTATTCTATCTTTACATTCTCTCTAATGGCTCGGGCTGCAAAGACAAAAGGTGGACCGAAGGGCAGGAAGAGAAAGAAGCAGACTGCAGCATCGAATGCGGATTTAGGGAAGAGTACTCAAGAAGCTCGCGCGACATACACCAATGCCAAGAAGACTACCGAGGCGTACGAGGGGTACCTTTCTCGAGGGAGGGACTTCTTGAGTTATGTGTTGCTCAGCGTCGGAAAGATGAAGCCCGGGAGAGCTGGGTTCATCCCCAAGATCATATCGACACCGACCTCTTGGCAAAAGTATTTTCTAAACCACCGAACAAGTACTCGACTACGGCTCTGGAAATGTTCATTACTCAAAAATGCCTTGTCGAGAAACTGAAGAAAAGCACCGCCGAGGGAATTCACGGGGCATTTGCAAAGTATTGGGATACAATGTGCGTCATTTCAAGTCGGTATTCGTTCACAAATATGTCTGAATTCCTACCTAGAGATGGCGATAAATATTCTGGCGAGTACCGGTACAATGAGGAGCGGGATAAGGTCACTGGCTGTCCGGCGCGTTCAGGGATTGTGGCAAGCTTGGGTAAGATCATCAAAATCCGCGACACTGAAAAAGGTGCCGCCGCCACCCGAAACCATGCTGAGGCAATTTCGGCAGAAGACATGAAGATCATTCAGGATTGGTCCGAGTCCATCTGTCCAGCCTCCAAGCTTGTTGACGCCGTGAAGATTGGTGTTGCCCCTCAAGAGCTGGCGGAGCGCGTGCTGCTTTTGAAGCATGGCCAAATGCGGCATTTGCATCGAGTGGTTTCAATTTATGGACCAGGTGCGCAGGTTTCAATATCAACCCAAGAATATTTAACATATTATGGCTCTGCAGCAACTTCGAATTGTGCGGATTGCAAATGCGCGACTTAACTTTGGACTGTGTCGGGCCGCTGCCATTCAATCACCGCTACTTCAAGGTCTTTTTGGACGGCAGGAAAGGCTGGCAGTACAAGCAAGGTTACGATAGTTAGCGTGAGAGTACGTACTCGTGTTGTCCCCTGGATGGGCCCAGCTCATAACGAAGCCCGCGAGCCCAAAGGAGGGTTGGCTAATCGTGGACCAGGTTGTTCTTGAATCTGTGCGCTTCCGCCAGCAGCTTCCAGCAGCTTGCCCAGAGCTTGCCCAGAGGCGACGCACAGATGACCGTGACATCGCAGGAGGGAAAAGAAATCAGGCTCTATGGTGCGCATTAGACCGGTAACCGATCTGTCTACGAGAAAAGTGTCGGTAGTTCAAATCAATTCGAAAGGCAATGGCTTCATTGATGTCGCTTCGGGTACGGTGCACCCCGCCGCGCGTTTAAAATGTTATCCATTGACTGGCCTGTAGAACAGCCAATAATACCTCCGAGCGAAGTCGCACGTAATTCAACCTGTGTTTCCGAAAATTCACAAGAGATTAGTGCGTGTTCTGCGGCTTGCTGTGCCGAGTTTCGCATCAAATCAGTAAATTGACCCATTTCAAGCCATTTCAAGCCAGATTTTCGCGGCATCTTGTTTGTGCGGTAGCCAGTGCAATTTCCGCTGGAACTTTCTACTCAGATTTATTTCTAGTGCCCCAGGTCCGTCTCCATTCCAGTGCAAATAAATGCAATTTAACGGCGGCTTGGTGTGCCAATTTTCGGGCTGTGCACCCAAATCCAATTCAACAGCGGCCGAGTTTCGCATCAAATCAGTAAATTGGCCCGTTTGAAGCCATTTCAACGCGGATTTTCACGGCGTCTTGTTTGTGCGATAGCCAGCGCAATTTCCGTTCGAACTGTGGAATCTGTGGGCAACCGAACACGGTGTGATTACCATCCATCATTGTGTGACTAACAATCCACACAGTGTGAGGAGCGAATCGCCCAAGTCAAACCACGGCTTAGCAGCTCAGTTGGTTAGAGCGCTTCCATCACATGAGTGACGCTGGTTTGAATCCTGCTTAAGCCAATATTTGCCTTTTGCCACACCAGGCCACCGTTGAATTGGATTTGGGTGCACAGCCCGAAACTCGGCACACCAAGCCGCCATTAAATTGCATTTTTGTTTGCCCTGGAATGGAGAGCACTAAACTTTCCTGGAAAGGACCTGGTGCTCTAGAAGGAAATCTGAGTAGACAGTTCAAACTGAAATTGCGCTGGTTATCACACAAACAAGATGCCGTGAAAATCCGGCCTGAAATGGCTTCAAACGGGTCAATTCACTGATTTGATGTGAAACTCGGCATAGCAAGCCGCTGTAAATTGCATTTGTTTGCCCTGGAATGGAGAGTTCTAAGCTTTCCTGGAAAGGACCTGGCGCACCAGAAGGAAATCTGAGTAGACAGTTCGAACGGAAATTGCGCTGGCTATCGCACAAACAAGACGCCGTGAAAATCCGGCTTGAAATGGCTTCAAACAGGGTCAATTCACTGATTTGATGTGAAACTCAGCACAGCAAGCCGCTGTTAAATTGCATTTGTTTGCCCTGGAATGGAGAGTGCTAAGCTTTCCTGGAAAGGACCTGGCACACTAGAAGGAAATCTGAGTAGACAGTCCGAACTGAAATAGCGCTGGCTATCGCACAAACAAGACGCCGTGAAAATCCGGCTTGAAATGGCTTCAAACGGGTCAATTTACTGATTTGATGTGAAACTCGGCACAGCAAGTCGATGTTAAATTGCATTTGTTGCCCTGGAAGGAGAGCGCTAAGCTTTCCTGGAAAGGACCTGGCGTACCAGAAGGAAATCTGAGTAGACAGTTCGAACGGGAATTGCGCTGGCCATCGCACAAACAAGACGCCGTGAAAATCCGGCTTGAAATGGCTTCAAACGGGTCAATTTACTGATTTGATGTGAAA
Organism: Mycena leptocephala; assembly: GCA_029378395.1. Lineage (NCBI taxonomy): Eukaryota > Fungi > Basidiomycota > Agaricomycetes > Agaricales > Mycenaceae > Mycena > Mycena leptocephala. The sequence goes on from JARJLF010002345.1 coordinate 16,477, forward strand.
CTCGGCATAGCAAGCCGCTGTAAATTGCATTTGTTTGCCCTGGAATGGAGTGCGCTAAGCTTTCCTGGAAAGGACCTGGTGCACTAGAAGGAAATCTGATATTTATTCCCATGATAAAGACTTTCCCGAGGCCTATCAGACGGCAAGCGGGCGGAGCTTAAAAAGCTTCAGACAGACAGGCGTAATCTTATAAAGAGGTGGTGTTTCTCTATGTCGGGGCCATCAAATAGCCCCAGACAACCTGTAGACCGAAAATATGGGTGAAAAGAAGACATTTTAGTATGCTAATCAAATTCCATAAAAGGCAATCCTCCCGGAATAAGCCATTTTTGCTCAGATTTCGAAACCGAGTTTTTGTAGAGGGTGCGTGGGAAAAATCTGACACCACCGTCGAAAAATACTCGTCGAGTAATGTAGATTACGCCTTTGGATTACAGTCACGGCGAGAATAGATGTCCGCCCCCATTTGGGACGACACTGCTTGACCTCGCTTAGGATAGCCACGCCGTAACTTTCTCATGCCGTGTCATGTCACTTGTTTTCATCAAAATCCATCTCATCCTCGATCTTTTCGTGCTAGACAGGGGAAATTTGGGAATGCTTTGCAGGCCGCATCCTACCATGGAAAGAGACAGTTGTCGAGTTGCTCATAGAGAAAGGTGCCAATGTGAATGCACTGTACCAATGGCAAATTTATACATTTAAATGATAAATCGGCAAGTCACGCTGAAATGCAAACACGTCACTCTGGATGACATCAAATATGGATTCTATGAAGACTCGAGGATGCCAATCTGCCGCCACTCTTCCGGCATAGTCTTGGCATCGCATAAAAGCCCATGAACGTACGGCTGGATATCGACTGGATTTATTTATGCAACACATCAACCTCCTACCAATGTTCTGAGGATTAATGGAGGCATCTCTCCCACATATCGAACTCCCTACCCACACAGCAAAGAAGACCGTGTTATGGATTGGAGACGACTAGTGGGCACTACGAACCTCGGCACACCGTGCCGGTGTTGGGTGTCCTCATTTATTCTCGCGCAAGAATAGAGGGCTGAAGGGCCTATTTTTAGGCTCAACAGGACAACACTTTAGGCCAAGATCATGCCAGTTTGACTGGCTAAATATATTGTCCTATTTTCCCCCATCCACCCACTTCCTCCGCATGTCTCTGCCGGATATACTATCTGGGACATCCCCAGGATTTCCCTCAGGGACTCACAGCCCAGTCAATCCACGCAGGCACCGCTGCACAACACATTTTGGGCATCCAGGGCAAAATCACGTGCAATAAACTTACCGCTTTATTGAACGCATGCCTATCATTTTCGATGCTGAAAGTATGGTGAAGGGCGGCCATATAAAACTGCACATCTTCATGTAGTTTGAACAAAAATATCTCACCAATTGGAATCACAACAGGGGAATTTCCGGTTACTTTTTGCGATAACGAGTACAATGAAGGGTCAGAAAATTTGAAACGGAATCTGCTGCTGCACCACTGTGTCGGAACGGTTCCGACACCGTCTAACTGGGTGATGCTACAGCAGCTCTTTTTTATCGTTGACTCTGCAGACCTCAATAATATATGATGAAGGGTCAGAAAATCTGAGAGGGAATCTGCTGCTGCACCAGTGTGTCGGAACGGTTCCGACACTGTCTAACTTGGTGATGCTACAGCAGCCCTTCTTTTTTTCGTTGACCTTGCAGACCTCAATGTCGGAACGGTTCCGACACCGTCTAACTGGGTACTGCTACGAACGTCTTTTTTTTCTTTGACCTTGCAGACCTCAATAATATATGATGAAGGGTCCGAAAATTTGGAAGGGAATCTGCTACTGCACCACTGTGTCGGAACGGTTCCGACACCGTCTAACTGGGTAATGCTACAGCAACTCGTTTTTTTCGTTGACCTTGCAGACTTCAATAAGAGCCTGATCGGGTGCACTAGAAACGCATTAGAATTGCCTTAGATTCTAGTAATAGAATCAGCCGGGTAAGATCCGAACTGGAGGCCCCCAATCACCCGTGCTGCAATAGATATATAGAGCGTCACTTCATCACCGGCACGGGGACGCAGAATTTCATGCCGGATCGCGGCGCGAATGTACCATCGTGGCATTGATCGATAATGGGGATTGTGATCCGAGATCTTCTGGCATCGGCATCCTCCGATAATCATCCGGCGGCCAGGCCTCGGGTAAGATCCGAATGCAAGTAGTCGATTCTATAATTAGATTCTGAAACTCGATAATTTCCTAAAGTAATCTTAGTCATCTAAACAAAATTTGGAACACCCTTTGACTCTTACCACTATGTCGGGTTTTCATATCTGGTCTCTTTCTGGACCAGAACCGCTGGTTTCTCGGGATCTGTCCTCTTCTGGCTCTCTTGTCTCTTTGTGACCCTTGCTCTGTACCTCGAAGTCTTCCTGGGGCCATACTGGGGCACTACCTTGCTGTGCTCGATGTGGGCATTAGCCGACCATTTGATCTGCGGGCGTTTTGCTCCTGATGCGCACAGACCATTTGATCAATCTCCGGGATCAGTGATTCCATCTTTAACTTGGCGTACCTTGGCGATGGTTCCTTCCGACTCAATGCGGTGTCCTCGTTTGCTTGCGGTTTCGGTGTGCAGGAGCGACGAAAAAACGGTTCTTCTTCCAAGCTCTGGCTCGACGGTTTCGGTGTGCAGGAACGATGAAGAACGGTTCTCTCTTCCGAGCTCCAGCTCGATGGTTTCGGTGTGCAGGAACGACGAAGAACGGTTCTCTCTTCCGAGCTCCGGCTTGATGGTTTTGGTGTGCAGGAACGACGAAGAACGGTTCTCTCTTCCGAGCTCCGGCTTGATGGTTTTGGTGTGCAGGAACGACGAATAACGGTTCTCTCTTCCGAGCTCTGGCTTGATGGTTTTGGTGTGCAGGAACGACGAAGAACGGTTCTCTCTTCCGAGCTCCGGCTTGATGGTTTTGGTGCGCAGGAACGACGAATAACGGTTCTCTCTCCCGAGCTTTGACTTGAAGGTTTCGGTGTCCTTATCGGCTTGGTTTCTATTACGGCTGGAGACATTCCTAGGGAGTTGAACACGCTGATTTATCAGTAGTGGACCTCCTTAGGAATTCAACATGCTGATCCAGGGGGAGAGATCACGCCTTTCTCCGCAACTGGTTCAAGACGTGCACGGGAGTTATGTGTTCGCACATGACAATTTCGTTGGAACTCCCGTACTCTGTATGGCTGTACCCGTGCCTTGCACGTAAAATTACATTTGCCGTGCAAAGGGACGACATGCGACAACTGTGTGAACTGGTGGACACTGGGGATTTTTACCTGGGAGGAGGGAACTCCTCCCGTACACAGGCATACTATTGCTAGTGGTCAGGTCCCACGAGGTTCTAACCAGAGGTCCTGCCATACAATCGGCCAGCCAGCTCACACACAGCCAGCGTCTTGCATGATCTAACCCCTGGAATCGGTTGGTGTTCGGTTGGTATCTTGTGGGTTTCTGTACGGATAACCACCCATACAGTACTACATGTATACTTTCCGTAAACTCATCGTTCATATTGTGGACCTGATGAGTATAATATAACCCCCCCCCCCCCCCCCCCCCCCCCCCCCCCAGGGCCCTCCGGAGTCTCAATGCTATTCAATCGGTTATAATTTCAGAGGAAACGGGTCAGAATTGAACGTGTAGCAGCCATTCTGGTGAAAACATCAAAATTTGATGAAAATTCGGCCGCGCCCTAAGTTCCGCCCTTAGCTGTAACCAGAAAACATGGTCAATTTGGGCTTTTTTATGGCTTTTTTAACGAAAATGGCGAACTTGTGAGCACCGTTGTGAGCCCAAATTACCAACAACCTGGGTCAAGTGACATATGGTTATGCTCACCTTTTCAAGTACTTTCAGCCTACATTCACAGTTTCTCTCTGAGATCAACCTCTGAAATCTGTTTTATCAAAAAATTGCATAAATAATTATCTTTGAAGGGATTACCATATTTGGTAACTGGGTGAATGGTTCGCAGACCTCTAAAACACCCATATTTCATGTCCACATTTTGTTCTGGGTTAGTTGATACTCTTACAGGCACAAACCACCTGTTCAATCCATTTCTGCCACCACATGAGCCTTGGCACAGTGGGCCGTTAGATGCTGCCACCAAACAAATGCAACCTCAGCATGATGGGCCGAGATTTCTCACCAAAACAGTATTTTGACCACTGTGCAACCATTTCAAGCCGGATTTTAACGGGATCTTGCCGGGAGGATAGCCAGGGGAATTTGGGTTCGAACTATCACCTTGGATTTGTTTTGACGGCCCTGGTGCTTTTGCACGATAGCTGGGGGCTCTGCATGTCAATCCAAACAAATGCACATGAACCTCGGCATAAGGCATACCACGAGTGCGAGTAACCCGTGGATCCCTACGGGTTTACTCGTGGGAAAACCCGTGGGTATGTATACCCGCGGATCCGAGTACCCATTCCCACGGGTACGCCGCAGATCCGAGTTTCACTTTTTCAACTTACTATACTCATGTGAGTACCTGTGAGTCAAATGCTGGTGCTTATTGCACTTGATTTTATGGCTTTCTAGGCCCAAAAAGTTGTGGTTTTGAATCTCACAGGATGAATACATGGTTTTGTTCTGTTCTGACTGCTACGGAAACATTGAGATGGTGTCTTTCAGCTAAATTTGTAGAACTTCATCTGATTGTATGCAACGTCATGTCCACTTTTTTGACGAATTTAAGCCTTGTTGAGTTATTAGACATTGAAGGTACATAGCTGAAGTGCAATGTATGCTTTGTTAACCATTGTTGCCCACATACTTTCAAGTACTCGCAAGTACTCATAAGTACCTGTGAGTCTTTTAAAACTCACAAGTACTTGTGTACTCACAGGTATTGGATCCGCGGGTGCGAGTCATCCGTGGAAAAGAAACTCATACGGATCTGAGTTCAGCTTTTTTTATCACGGGTATTCACAGCCACGGATCCAGATCACCCGCGGGTGCACTGTACACCGCCCGGAAGACTGGACGAGGGTCATCAGATAGTGCTTTAGGGACATCACGGTCTGGAGTTATCCACTGGAGGATGAATGGACGAGCTCTGATATCCTTCGGTCGATCAACGGGATGGCCAAGATGTTTTACAAGATCATCTGCAGTTTCGTAATCATGAGAGTTGTAGGTGTTACACTGAAGGATTGATAAAATCAGCACGAGGAAACCATTGAGCACTTCCGTTTGACAACGCACCCATTGCTCAAAGGTCTTGTAAACTTCTGTCCTATGGCTGGAACCCAGACGTTGCCAGCCCTTTGTTTTGTGGTCAACTCTATTTAGAGGCCTCGCCTTGCGCTTTGGCTGTCGGTTTTTAGATTTGTTGTCCCAGTCATCGGTTTCACTGCCGCTCCAGTCATCAGATGACGGAAGCTCATAACCGCTCAGCGCAAAAGCCACACTGCGCGCCGTCTTTGGCGTGAATTTGGCAATGGAAGACTTGGTGGTTTTGCGGTCCTTTGTTTTCTTGACAGGTGTCTCCGGCATTGGATGAAGCGTAGATGGAGGACTGGAGGCTTGTGCTGGATCAGGAAGTTCATCATCGCGGTGTTGCTTGCGATGGGAATGAGAAATCCGCCCGTCCCTGGATTTAACTGGCTGATTTACAGATTAGAGAATAACATCCTCTGCTGGCAAAATCCACTCACTGGCTTAGGTTTCTTCAATTTCGGTGGTTTGGTCCCTTCCTCATCATCAGAAGACACGATGACTTGGGGTACCTGATAACGAAGAGTAAGATGGGAATAATGTCCGAAAAACAGCTACATTACCTTTCTTCTCTTATTGGCATTTGGGGTCGGTGATGACGAACGCGAGTGCTTACTCCCACCAGGGACACGCAGTTTCAGAAATAGGTGAGAGACCGGACCCACACCAAGGGAACCCATGGTGTCTGCCCATGAAATCTTCCGTCCATTGTGGGTAAAATAGAACTGGTCTTGCTCATCCGCGTCAACATGACCAAGGGAGATCAGATCCCTGAAGACTTTGTTAACCGTTGTGGTTTGCGTTACGACTTCAGAACACGAGAAAATCAGTATGTAAAGGTAAATAGCTCTTTTTGTCTTACTGAGTGGGAGAGAGCGAGATAATACACCCATAATAAAAACTGTGAAGGATTGTTTGCCACAGACTTTAGCCTTCCTGCGTTGCGACATGAAAGAAAAATGAGATCTGTGGCGGTGTTTCCCCAGAATTAGCTGCACGAGATTGTGGTGATGAAAGAATCGAGGGAATAAAATGCCAGCTACGAAAGATAAACCCAACGTTATAGAGGAGTTTGATTAATATTACTTACCTATGAGCATATTATATGATCCAGTACATGCAGAAAAATAGGCCAGGACATAGACAAGCTTGAGCGGGGATTGATGACCAAAAATGTCGAGACGAGCTGGCACCGAGCAAAGGAGGACCAGAGTGCCGAGGTAGGTTAACAATGGAAGAAAAAATAGTGTAAAGTTTGCCAAAATCCAACGAGTTGAAAAAAAAAGTATGGCGTCCGGGCGTGATTCAAAAAGAGTACCACGACCTACATGAAACCTTGGCTTAGACCAGCAACCCACGAGAAGAATAAGGGCATACTTGGAAGCTGTTTATTCCGCGGACGGTCATCTGCGACGAGGACTTCGCTGTCCATGACTAGTGAGTGGTCCACAGCAAGGACGTCGTATAGAAAAGATGTTGTATGCCAGCGAGATCAATCACCGATATGGAAAACACATGCGTTGCAGACAAGGCTCGGAAATGATGCAGGTCGGGAGTGGATGTGATGGCCACATAAACGGTCACGAACATGGCTCAGATATATTGCGAAGGAATGGCAAAGATTGGAATATAAATTAATATAACTCAAAAGTTGGGCTCGGTCAGTAGACGGACCAGCTAAAAGTTGGGCTTGGTCAGTAGTTAGAGCAATTAAAAGTTGGGCTCGGTCAGTAGTTGGACCAGCTAAAAGTTGGGCTCGGTCAGTAGTTAGAGCAAATTAAAAGTTGGGCTCGGTCAGTGGTTGGACCAGCTAAAAGTTGGGCTCGGTCAGTAGTTAGAGCAATTAAAAGTTGGGCTGGGTCAGTGGTTGGACCAGCTAAAAGTTGGGCTTGGTCAGTAGTTAGAGCAATTAAAAGTTGGGCTGGGTCAGTGGTTGGACCAGCTAAAAGTTGGGCTCCGTCAGTGGTTCAAAAGCCGGGCTCGGTCAGTGGTTAAATTTGGCTCGGTCAGTGGTTGGGTTTGGGCTCGGTCAGTGGTTTTGGTGGCGGGCTCGGTCAGTGGTTTTGATGCCGGCTTGGTCAGTGGTTCTTTTGGGGCACAATCATATTTTGCAGCTCTATTGCGTCGGGTAATGCCTTTCAAAATGGCAGCCATTTGAAATTGAATGCAGCTCTATTGCATCAGGCCATGCTTTTCAAAATGCCTGCCATTTGAATGGCCCTCTATTGTGTCAGGTCATGCTTTTCAAAATGCCTGCCATTTGAATGCACCTCTATGGTGTTAGGTCATGCTTTTCAAAATGCCCGCCATTTGAATGGCCCTCTATTGTGTCAGGTCATGCTTTTCAAAATGCCTGCCATTTGAATGCAGCTCTATTGTGTCAGGTCATGCTTTTCAGAAGGGCAGCCATTTGAATGCACCTCTATTGCATCAGGTCATCCTTTTCAAAATGCCAGCCATTTGAATGCAGCTCTATTATTTACGAGGGTCCATTGCTAGATCAGAATTGAAAATGAAACGGTTCAGCAGACGGAGTGTGGCAAGTCCGGGAGTGTTTGTCATGTAAATCGTAGGCACCGAGGTCCACAAAGGCACTAGTGGGATTGGGCACGGCCCAGTGTTGCAGCTTAAGGGGTTAATAAGGGTAAAACCTGGGCCAGATGCTCACCGAGATTCACAGTCTTTCCGCCATGAGTCACATCTGAAAAGGGGTGTCGGGACCAGGCAAACAATGGTGGAGGGAAAGAGCGGCGAGAAGGGGAGGGAGGGCGGGGTGGGCGGGGGAGAGAGGTGGGGAGAGGGAGGGAGAGGGGAGGAGAGGGGAGAGGGGAGAGGGAGATGGTGGTGGTACGAGAGCAAGAGGCATTTCAACCTCCGCACAGTTTCCCGCGCTCATTTTCGCGCCCTATGACGCGCATCAACAAAATCAAATGACGCGTCGGAGTTACTCAATTCAGTTCGAGCGACTTCAGGTGGTCAACATAATTCTGAAAGAATCGGGTTTTTGACGTTTTGAATTTAGTGAGCACATTGGCAGCATATCAAAGCACATGGATCATATTGGAGCAGACTTGAGCACATTCAAGCACACGGAATTCTCACTGGGAACCCCCGCCTTCATCCCGATTTGCTCAAAAGTTCCAATCTTATTTATCTTGCCTCGTTTGCGCAAAAATCTCATTCATCCGGCCTTCATCTTCCTAAGACCCTATCCTCGCGATGAGGGTCAAGGCAACTTTCGTGCAAGCTCGACAAGAGGAGAATGAACTGAAGGCGTGCCGGGTGTTGGAATGGGGTAGCATCAGGATGGGGCACTGTGGTAGTATTATTCGGGGCCCCTTTCGGCGGGCTCGGAACGCTGCAGAGGCATGGTTGATTCTCAAAATTACTCAAATGCCCAGGCGACAGTGATGACTGCATCCTGAACATAATTTGAGTCAAGTGCCGCCATCGAACCTTCAGACAAGTCAATGCCGTTCTCGCCCTGACAGCCTGGACATAGGTCCGCCACGGTCACCTCCATTCGTTTGCCGTTGTCTAAGCCACATATTAGAGTCGTTTCGCAGACTTTAAAATAGGTAGCGTGAAAGCAATAATACTCAGATGGGCACGGTTACAGCTAATAACAGTACCGAAGGCGCGGCCAAAAAATTTCCCATTTGGGATGTTTTCAAAGAATTACCCATAGCTCTGCCAACTCTCAACGGATTTGCTTGAAAATGGGCCAGATTTGCTAGGCTAATTAATGCGGAATTAGTGATAGAACTAAAGTTGGAAAAATATTGTATGGTAGATGATCTTGGATGTTGGGTTATTTTGGGGTTGAATGCCATCTGGCAAGCTCAATACTTGTTCAAAAAGCCTGGTTTTGTGAGACGTAAGACTTTTATGCATTTTAAAAGATTTCATTAAGCCATAATTTCATAGAGGTCATGGTTGCATTCAATTCTCACAAATATTCCCAGTTCAGACTGGTCACCCATTGTCCCAAAGTGAGTATAAGTATCATAGACTAAGTTATATGGGATTCTGGCTCTATGACATGTTTTTAGATCCATACAAGTCTTGCATCTCACAAACCTAGTCGGTTTGGACAACTTCTGAGCTTTCCAGATGGCATCCAACCCCAAAATAGTCCAAAATCCAAGATCATCTACCATACAATATTTTCCAACTTTAGTTCTATCACTAATTCTGCATGAATTAGCCTAGCAAATCTAGCCCATTTTCAACCAAATCCGCTGAGAATTGGCCGAGCTCTGGGTAATTCTTTGAAAACATCCCAAATGGGAAATTTTTTGGCCGCGTCTTCGGTACTGTTATTAGCTGTAAAGTGAACGGCATTCTTAAATATCATATGGATTGCACTGGCTGGTTTGATAGGCAAAATCATTGCCTGGTACTGCACAAATGGCATGCTAAAAGTGATGGATTTATGTAAGACCGCATTTATGCCCTCACCACTGGATAATTGCACCGAAAACCACCCAGTGCAATGAAGGGTATGTGGAAGAATACACTGACAAAAAATTAAACGCCCCACAACCTGTCCTCCCTTTGAAGCAGGGGCATTAGTGGAAAATCACATGATTCTGCTTACCAAGCCATCAGTTGAGGACATAAATATTCTGAACAGCCAAAGCACTGTAAAACGTCCGTAGAAATAGATCGGTGATAGTTTTAAGGCATTTGATGAAGAATTGGGAGAGATATCGGGGCATTAGTGAAGAGCAGCTTTTTTTAGAAAAAATGATCCACGCCTTATGTTCCGCAAATAGCTGTAACTATCAAGTGCCGGACTCGCAAAAATAGAAAATATACAAGGTTCATGAACTTCCGAAGACAAGCTATCTTGTTGTTCGTTGCGCAGTAAATCGGTTTGCTTAGAGCTCATCGGGGCCCATAACCTCTTAAAACTATATTCACTGGATCTGGATCGGAGAGAGAGACATTTGGTTAACTGTCCATAGTTACATGCAATAGACATACCTGGATCGGAGAGAAAGACGTTGGGGGTCTCCTCTCCGACCAGGGCTTTTATAGCTATGCACGGAAGTAAAACGGTGAAGACGCCGGGTCACCATTTAACGCCCCCCCTAGACTGGCGTCCAGTCGTAACATCTTCACCCAACGAGCATGAAGTACGCGGTGCAGCGGTTTGGTGTTCTCCTTGTTCGAGACGTGCACAACATCAATCAACCGTTCCAGAACGCAGTCGCGAATGAAGTGGATGTGCTTCACTTTCGAATGAGCGCGCGGATCGTGCGTAAAAGCGACCGTCCCTTGATTGTCGCAGAACAGTGTTGTTGGTTGAATCTGAGGGACAAACAGATTCCTGAACCACACTCGACCGTAGTGCAAGACTCGGGAAGTCGGTACCCAGAATTGAAAATTTCAAAAAATATTGTACAACGGCATTCGCCGGTGGTTAAATTTCCTATAAACGTCCGCGAGGACTTATTGCCTCATGGGGAACATGATTCGAGCTTAAAATTTGTACTCATTCCACCTTTGCACGAAGAAAAGAAGAAAAAAAACAAGGAGCCGAAATACATTATAATGCACTGGATAGTGGGTTCCATTGTGAGGCACGGGGTTCAAAATGCCATTGCGAGGCACGTGGTGCAAAATGTCTCCCTTATCCCTGCGGAACACAGCTGGAATACATTATGAGGCACGGGGTTTAAAATTGATTGTGTCCATTGCCCTGCGGGAACCACAAAAAGTTCCTGTGCGTAAGGAGGCAACATGTTGAAATGTTGCACAATGGACCACTACACCGCCATGCCCCCCTCATGGAAGTCACTGGATAAGTGAGCCATTTTGAACCACGTGCCTCATAATGGCATTTTGAACCCCGTGCCTCACAATGGACACCACCCAGTGCATTATAATGTATTTCAACTGAGTTCAGCAGGGATAAGGCAGTACTTGACGTACTTAAGGTTCGAATAGACGCCTGGACTTGAAGTTTTTTTTGCGCGGGACATAAGTTTTTCGGGGCGGGTGGTCGAGTTTCTTTTGCGCGGGGCCAAGTTTATTTTGCGCGGATATGGTCGTCCCGCCCAAAATAAAGTGCCCCATGGGGCACGCTGTTTTGAATGCGGGTGACCTGAAAATTCCGACTTTATGGGGCGGAGATGAAAATATTTTGCGCGATAAAGCCCTACAGGTCCATGGCTGACGATGGCTATCTCCAGATATTTCCTCACTTCGATGGTGTCCCCGGATCCCTTTGCATGAAGTGCAAGAAGGTCGCAGCAGCGGAAAGCGACCAGCAACGTTCATAAGATTCCTCTGCTTTCTCAAGTGCTCAAATACGGAGTGTCGTTCTAGGTAAGGCTATTATTTCAGCTATGAACTGGTTCTTATCGTGCATATATAGTGTCATCCACCTTTGATACCACTGCATCTCCCCGCTCTCAGCCTGACCGATACGTTACAGTGCTTGATCTGGGACACTTTCGGGCCACGTCACTATCGCGCTATCGATCATCTCGCCTTTCCGACTGCCCGTCTTCGCTGCAGCCCTTCACATCGTACAGCGCGGCGACTGTACTTCGGCGCTACTGTCCCTGGGACTCGTGCCTGCCCTACTCCATCCGGCTCATCCCGTCGCTGGGTGTACCCGCAGCAGGCTCACCATCGTATCCTTTCTTTCAGCCACCATTAGCCCCGACTTCGCAAGGCTTTTGTTATCCCCTCGCTCTCGTCGGTTTTCCCTTCATCGTTTCTCCCCTTCATCATCTCCTGTCGACCTTACTCTTCATCTTCGTCCTTCCCGCCCACCTCTCCTCTGTCCTTCATCTCCGCCCTTGCTACCTGATCCCCAGATCGTATTCTACCTCTCGCTTTTCTTCATGGTCGGCGGCGTCGCGATCCTCTTCGCCCGGTTCTACACGTGGCGCATCCGCATCTTCCCGGAGGAGACGCACAAGCAGCACATGGGGGATCGAGCAGTGGACGGACGACATCCTCGCCCCGCGCCCACAGCATACCGGAGCGTCAAGCACGCGGGACCTTTGTGCCCACTGCCTTCATGCCACAGCTGCCGCCCGACAACGAGGCATGCTATTCCCACCGCGTACACCATCTGCGTCGTGGGCGAGTCCGCCTACTTAGCGCGCTGGCCTCTTAGGCCGAACCCCCCCAACTACACGCTTACGCAGGCACCGCTGGCTATACCCGGCGCGATGTCGGCGCCCATTGATATGCTGGCGGCCTCGTCGCCGTTTTACGCAAGGAACAGGACGGATTCGGAGAGGAGTTGGAGGAGTACGGGGGGGAGGAGTGGGGAGACGGGTGGGGGCGGGAGTGGGAGTCCGGGGTCGACGCCGCCGAGTGCGAGGGGTGCGGGGGGGATGGTGTGGGCGGTTATTGGGAGTGGAGGGCGGGATGGCGCGCGCGCGGGCGGACGGGAGGGTGGTGTGAATGGGCGCGAACGGGAGCGGGAAGGGACGCGGGAGCAGGAGATGGACGGTGGGGGATCGCCTGTGTCGATCTCAATCTCTGCGCCGTTGCTCGTCGATGGCGGGGGGCATGGGTTTGGCGGCGCTCCTGGCGGCTTGAATGGATTGGGGATCGGGAATGGCAGGGGTAAGTCTTTCTTCGCCTTCGTCTCTTTACCATACTGATTGATACGTGCTTTTACTTGTTGCAGGCGCGGCGTCAGGGCACGTCCATACCCGTTCGCACAGCTTCACCCCCAAGCTGTCCAGTCGGCTCCCGGGCATTGGGGGCCTCAGTCCCGGGAGGAAAGGGAGCACCGACGAGGTAGAGCCGGAGAGGGAGAGGGACGGGAAGGACAAGGAGAAAAGCGGGGTAGCGTTTCCCTTTCATTTTGGCGGAGGTAGGCCATGCTTTGTCGTTTACACCACCGCGTGCTGACGGGTGTCGTTCTTCCTTTCCTTGTAGCTGCCGCCCAGTCGAAGCCCCTCCCTCCCGCACACAGCCCGCTCGACGCGCCGCTGTTGGCTCCGCCGCATATCATCCTGGAGCCCGCGTCGCCCGCGCACGACCAGGGCGGGAGCTGCGCGAGTACGCTGGAGCTGCACGCCCCCGTCGCGCCGGGTGGTGACGGCAAGCGCGCCCCACAGATCGTGTATGCGGCAGGCTTCGTTAACCATCTGGCGACGCCTGCGCTGAGCGACCCTCATGTGCGGAAAGCCTTCGATATGGAGTTGTGTGAAGCTTGTGCTGCACAAGCCGCCGGGGGATCGTGCGGTGGGGGTGCGGGACCTGCTTGTGGTCGGGGTTATAGGATGGGGGGAAGAGGAGGAGGCGGCCGGGAATATGGAGGAGGGCGGGGGCGTAGGGCAGAGGCGCGAGCCGGCGATCTGGGGACGGAAGAAGCGCGCTTATTGGGGGAGGGGGAGATATCCTGCGCTTGGCGTCGCGGGCGCAGGGGCGTTTGCACTGGGAGGCGTGTTTAGCAGAGAGGGTACAGCGGCGCCGAAGGGGCGCATCGAGAAGGGCACGCTGGAGGCGCTGATACACGGGCTCGTCTTCGCGACAGTGTTCTTGCAGACGGCATTGGAGGCGGAGGAGGCTGCGCGGCGAGAGGAAGAGTGGCGCGACTATGCACTGGTGGTCCTCCTTTGCCTCCCGCTGCTTGTCGACCGTGCGCGCGTCGAGACGGAGCTGATATGCTGTGCGGGGTACCTCGTCTCGCCGCAAGCGCATTGGCTGGTTGGCAGACGAGTACTTGCGGCTTCATGGTGGACGATGAAGGATTCGGTCGAGGCTCGAGCTGTGCTGGGGTGCTGCGCGGAGGAGCCCGCGTCGTACCTGTATCCCTCCTCGCCTTCGGCCGAGCGGACGACGGGGTCGACATGGAAGATGTGGGTGGGCTGGCGGTGGTGGTGTTGATCGGTAGTCGTCGCGCCCAAGGTCGAAGCCCCGCGAGCGCCGCCGGCTCCGACCCTCACCTTCCCGGGGATGGAGTCGATAGTCGTCACCGCCGTCCTCAAGTTCCCCGAGCTACCTGTGTCGTTCACGCCAGCTGATTGCGCAGCGTGGTTAGCCACGGCGGCGAGGATCATCCCAGAACTCGAATGGAGGCGAATCTACCTCCACAAACGGAGCATCCGTGTCGACTACTTCGTGGACTTTGCGTCAGCGGAGGTCGCGCTGAAAGTGAAGGGTCTGCTTAGCCCAAAGGAGGGCGAAATTCGCGAAGCCGTGTTTGTAGGACCTACGGAATACGGCGACGTGCAGCAGAAACTGCGAGTGGCGCTGGAGCAAGCTGCGACCAAGACAGAAAAGCCACCTGCTCCCTATGCTGGGGGCGGTACCTGCGGCCGGAGCGTCGAGTGTCGCTGTTGGGTGACACCGGGCGGTACCAACCCGGGAGGGCATACTCCATGCGGGGGACGACGATGGTCTGGAAGAGCTGGCGAATGTAGGAATGGGGAGGAGATGGAAAGGGCAAAGGTAGCTTTAGTTCCGTGACTCTGCGCGAGCTCGACGTGGTTGCGGAATGAGAGTTTGTGGTCGAGGACCGCTCCGAGGAGCTTTGCACTGCTTGACGCCTCAATGGTGATGCCGTCGAAGGAGAGAGGGAGGAGGCGGTAGTGTTCAGCGTGTCGGCGAGGTGAGACGAAGTGCAAAAGCTGGAATTTTGGCAGGTCAAATCCCAGCCCTGTGCGAGTCGACCAGGGTCGTGCCGTTTCCGACACGAAGACCTCTAGCTTCTCGATGTTGTGCTGGAGGCTATTGGAAACCTCGAGTCGGCTTGTGTCATCAATGTAGCCGGTGCCCGGCAAGTCGGCCCTTCGCTGAAGGGCTTGCTTCAAACTGCGTCAAACAGAGAGGTTGCCGATGTTATTCCTGTCACCTCAATTCTTCGTCTTTTGCTTAGGTCTTTCGTGTGGCTCATAGCGAGTACCTTTGGCCTGATTCCGGAAATTTTCCTGTATGAGTGCACGTGAATGTGACATGTCACCCGGCCTTTAAAAGCAGGGTGCCCAAGTGCCAGGCTATAGCGGGGAAATGATACATTATGTTACTCTCAAGTGAGATCCGCGCGCATGCATGCATCGCTGTCTGAGAGATGCGCCACGATACATCATCTGAGAGACACTCACCTTTCATGCAATCTTTCCGCGTACGCCTGCCCGCTCACTGTCCCCCCGCCGCTCGGTTATGCGCGTGAATGTGCCTCCCGCCAGTCCCAAAATGGCCGTTGCCCGCCCCTTCCTATTGTAACCGTAAGATACCCTCATTGGACCATATAGTGACTCACCTGCTAGCTCATAGGCGTTGAAAGCGATCAGCGCGACATTAATGGGCTTGCGATTGGGACCGTTTTGGCAGGTAGTGATTTGTTTGTTCATGTTACTTCTCAATCCTCTTCCCTCCCGCTATTCGTTCCCGCTGCCCTCCGGTCCTTGGGACTTCCCTCCTCTCCATTCAACTCCACCAGACTCTGCCATACCTCTCTAGGTCTCATATAACACAAAACTCTTGTCCCCTGGCTTGTTTCTGGCCCTCTACTGGCCTTTTCAATCACGGGAATTCCGCATCCCGCCGCCCTCCAGCACCTCGGGTGCCCTAGGTACGTCACACCCGCATCGTGTCCTAGCCATGGTCATCGCCGCCCGTCCATTTTGGCCCACCGCACTGCCTGCCGCGCCGACGTTGCCGCCGCTTCCTGCCACCCGCATCCCCCCACATCCCGCAGCGCCCCAGCGCCGCGGATGACCTGTTAACGTTACACCCACCTCGTGTAGGCACACAGCTGTCGACACCCGCCTCATTTGAGGCCACCGCGCTGCCTGCCGCGCCGCTGCGGCCGCTGCATCCCGCCGCCGCATCCCGCCGCATCCCAGCGCCGCAGCTGGCCTCTCAACGTCACACACACATCGCGTACACCCACGGCCATCGACGCCGCTCAATTTGGCGCCACCGCACTGCCTGGCGCGCCGTGTTGCCGCCACTTCCCGCCCTCTGCATCCCGCCGCATCACGCCACGTCCTAGCGCCCCGCTGGCTACCGACACCACACCCACTTCGTATACACCCACGGCCATTGACCCCCCGCCTCATTTCGTGCCACCGCACTGCCTGCGGCGCCGCCGTTGCCGCCGCTTCGCGCCTCCGCATCCCGCCGCATCTGAATACCCTCAAGTACATCATACTAAAAATCTAAGTCAATCGGATCACTATTAGTACTCTGGGACTCGTTCTGCTCTCAGACAGCCAAAAACACCCAGAGGGAATGTGTTTTACAGCAATTGGCAGTACCGAAGGCGCGGATTGAAAAAGTTCTGTTTTGGGATGTTTTTGAAGAATTCCCGATATCTCAACGAGTTCTGCACCGATTCACATGAAACCTAGATGGAAATACTCAGCTAATTCATGCCGAATTAGTGATAGAACGAAAGTTGTAAAAATGATGTATATCCAGTGACATTGGGTTAATGGGCCATTTTGTGGATGAATGCAGTTTACAGGCGTCTAGACACATCCAAATGATGTAGATTTTTGTCAGGTAAAGCTTTGATACATCCTTAAACTTGTCATAGAGTCGTAATCCTCAAAAGTTCAATCTATCATGCTTCTGACCACATCAGGATATTGAGCAATATATTGTAATCAGGAAATATTGTGAAATTTGAATCCACTGCTGAGTTCTTCGCAAATCTGAATTGATGACAACTTGCAGAATGTATCAAAGCCTTACCTGACACAAGTCGACATCATTTGGATGTGTCTAGATGCCTGTAAACTGCATTCATCCACAAAATGGCCCATTAACCCAATGTCACTGGATATACATCATTTTTACAACTTTCGTTCTATCACTAATTCGGCATGAATTAGCTGAGTATTTCCATCTAGGTTCATGTGAATCGGTGCAGAACTCGTTGAGATATCGGGAATTCTTCAAAAACATCCCAAAACAGAACTTTTTCAATCCGCGCCTTCGGTACTGCCAATTGCTGTAAGCCCAAAACCGTCGTGGAACCTTCCAAAAACGGGAATTTCCCGATTTGGGAGGGGGGAGGAGTCCCCAAATTGTCTGAAAAATAAATAAATCGAGGTGTAGTGCGGATTCCGCGTAGAGTGTTCCCACTTGTCAATATTCGTCAGACTGGGTAGAAAATATTACTCCGACGAGAACATCATTCCCTCTGGAACACGCGCTCATCGATCAAGTCAAGACGAAACCACGCAAATGAGATGTCTTGGCCCTCCGTCTCTCTCGTAGCGTCACCTTCAATCACTGTCGATGGGAGATGACATTCTGGGAGAGCGCTCACGGGTTCTTGGCAAGCTGGACAGCGGTGCCGAAGAGGCGGTCCGTGATAGTGAATGAGCTTGCGGGGAGGCGTCTTCGGGTTGAAATCAGCGTCAAACGTCTGCGCGGGCCTATCCCAGTTGGGGTACAGGAAACGGTGGTTGATTATTTCGTTGTCTACAAAATGGGCGATGACATCCTCGCCCCTCAGAAATAGGCACACACCTGCTTACTGAAGTGGCTCTCCAAGCAAGAAGCGCAAAAGTTGTGACCACAACCGCGAAGACTGTAGAGGGAGTAAGGGACACTGAAACGACGAATTCGTTGAACGTAGGGTCGCCACGATAATTGGCCTGAAGTAGTTTATGGACCGCGTAGGATTCACTGCATTGGGCCGGCCCCCAAAACCCTTGCTCTTTTATCATTGGTAGCTCTACTGGTGGTATTGACGGCCGCAGTTGCCGACGCCGGGTTTTGCGGCGGTTTGGACAGTCAAACAGAAATTTCGTCAAACAGAGATTTTGGACGAGAAACGAAAAGTATGCATTTCCGCGCCGGCGAAAGGTTTAGGCTTCGATGACAACATCAACGTCTACAATCTCTCAGAACCAGCTTGCCTACGTAGAACGACGTGTTAAACTGAATAGTACTGCAGACTCGAATGAATTCATGAACTTAATTCTTCAATCCAGGGTATCGTGTTGGTCAAATCCGGGTCGTTTTCTCCCTTGGGCCGCATCATCTGCGAGGTTTATTTCTTCCTGGCATTACACCACCGAAACATCTTGCATACGTCGAGTGGTTCTCGCCTTTCACCACTCCGGAGCCAGACCATTTGATGTACAAGGTCCGGCGCTCGGTCAAGGATGGGGAACGGCTCGCTAGCATCATTCCTGTGGGAAACATCCGTCGCAGCGTGCATCTTTCTCCAAAGTTTGGCCCAGTTGCACCAGCAGCTTGGAAGTCAAGTACCGTTCTAGACCAGTGCCCTTCTTTCTTTGTTAATTCCCGTTAATAATGTTCATTCTACGTAATATGGCTCAAATATAGCGCTTCAGACACAGTCAATGTGTGGATGAACTTTAAAAAACATGCAAGCATGGTATGCGGTTGCGTTTGCGCTCAAGTCCTGACGCGCATCTGTGATTTGGCTGAAGTTGGCTCATTTTGGCATATTTTGGCTCTTTTTTCGGACAATTGGGCCAATCTGGCCAAATTTCTGGGGCCAAACCAAATTTCCCCCAAATTAGGAAGGGAGATTTTTTCCTGATGAGGATTTGGGCAAAGAGGGATAGGGAGTCAACCTTGATGTCAAGTACCTCAATCAAGTCAATACTGTCTTTGGAGGTTTGGGGTACAGGGTTGAGTTGGCGCGCTCCAAGATGCCTCCGCGCAATAAGATTTTAAAAAAGGAGGCACGAGTAAGACGAGATTGCCAGGTTGAGCAGATTGTGTCCATACATTCAGATCAGCCACGGTCAGGGCGTTCTGCAGGACTTGTTCGGTCCTGCAAAGGTACATTAGAACCACGTCATAATTACTACACATTGAGAAGACTGAGTAAAGTATCACTCCCAGTGAAATCCCTTATGTCGGAACCGGCCGACATCTGCCGCAATCTGCCCAACTTTGGCTCACCTCTGCTCAATTCTGCCGCCATCGGGCAGGTCAGTCTAAATTTTCAAATTGATTCAACTTCTTCTTTAATTCCTCGGTGGAGCGTCTTTGAGATTTTCAAGACTTGGGATTTATGTCCAGAGTCGAAAGCGGACAGCACGTCATCGTCACCGAGGCTGTCGGAGTTTAAAACACTCCTTGCTTCCTACCACCACCATCCCCATATTCGGTTCCCCTCCTCCTCGCCCTCCCGCTCGAGCTTGTCGGCTCTCCCCCGCTCATCGGTGCTCCCCTTCTCCAAGCATCCATTCTGGTCGGTGCACTTCACCTACCATATCAAATGAAGACTTTGGCAAGCACCGCTGCGATAACCGAGCTTTTTTAGCGTCGTCCAGAGGTAGTTATCTTCATTCTTCATACGCAAATAGGGTGGGAAGAACGCTCATGGGCCTGTCACAGCTGGCCAACGTCAAGAGACCTCCCCCCTTAGGCGAGTTTCGGCTTCTCTGCACGACAATCTCAAGCTAATGCCTTTGCCATGCTCCCCATTCTGTACCACTGCGCTGCCAGGAGGTCTGTGTACTATCTTCACTGACTTATATCGTTTCAATCTTTGATTCTTTGTGCAGGTCGCGCCGCCACGGTATTCCTTACACCCGTCTGGTACGCGTCCTTCAATCCTCTTTTCCCACGCATTAACAATGTTGTCTAGGGTTCTTCTGCTATCGATGTCCAAGGAGAGGTTCATTTAGATGGGCTGTCCCGAGGTATGTCTCCGGCACGCGTTCTTGACTATTTATTAATGCAGTTACCTTGTCTTCGGAACCTCCTCACTACTTGCGACCACAAGAACCGCGACACGGTATGATCTTTATCGTGAGTGGAATGCGCAGGTACTCGTATGTATATTGCTCCAATCAGTGGCTTCCTCTCCACGTCGTCCGTCTCGGAATGCGTAGATCTATGGTACGGTCTCCTCCCTTATACCATGTCTCATTGACATTCATTCGCAGTCCATCCGGAAGTCAGCGCTCGTGTCCGCATATCCACTACTGGCGGCCGCTATTCCCCGCCTTGGGTCGTCGACAGCCAGGCGCGCCTCAAGAATGCATGACGGTAAGAAGTGTTTGTCGATGGAATGCGCATATACTCACCCTTTCCCAGAGACTCAAACGCCCGATCGACACACCACCCACGAGAGGTAGAGGCCGAACTCCGGACACGAAGTATGGGAGCGGGACGGGACTTTGGGGTTGCGCGCCGGGACTTATAATACTTAGCGTGTCGTACTTAGCTGAATAATATAAATTTTCGATTAAAACTGGCGGCGGAAACAAAAAATAGCCGTGGATATGATAGGGTATATGAAGGCAGACCACGGCAGGGCTGGGCAGAAAGTGGGCAGAACTGGGCAGATGGCAGCAGGTTGAGCTCAAAAGCTCATCTGCCATAGGCTCATTTCTATGCCGCAATCTGCCCATTTAGGCCAGTCTTTGGGTGGGCAGATTTGGGCAGCTTAGGGCATACCTGGGCATAGGGGATTCTCACTGGGTATCACTACCTGAGTTGAGCTGGAAAAAAAAAAGTCATACCATTCAATATTTTTCCAGACGTCGTCGTTGCAGGATTCGATGATATGCGCGGCAGTCGCCATCTGCTCGTCTTTGAGTCCAGCACAAACCAGTAGATGCTCTTCGTGTTGGATAATACAGATCGGAAAGCCAGCTCAATTCCGACTATTGTACCACTCAAAAATGTTGAAATCCATTCGGTTTTGAGTGTCCTGTGAGGCTTACTGTATTAATTGGTTCAAATCGACAGTCACGCGTCACCCACCCCCACGGGCCTCAAAATTGGTTGAAAATCACTCGGGGCCATATGCTGAGCCTGCGTGGCGCCCGAATCGTAAATTTCGAGCTCGTATTCGGGTGCTGTGGTGACGGCGGCGGCGACCAAATTTTGTGACGTCTTCCCAATTGGTCAGCGGCCGCATATCCCCATATTTGTCGTCCGTGTCCCATTCCGGCACCCTGTACGATGCAAAATTAAGCCTTTGGAATGACCGATTTCCCCCCCCCCTCTCTCTGACCCTCCCTCCCACGTGAGGTCCAATAAGGTAATTTATCACGTGTGATAGGCCGGAAGATGCCGCCGGGTTGAAAGAATAAGCAAACACCTTGGAGTCGCCTCAGAACAACTAATATCGCCCCCAATTGCTTCATAGTACCACCAAGATCGTCTACCAACTCAATTGTAATTTTCCTGTGACCTTGTTCAAGGACATCACATACAATTCTCCAGGGCGGAGTTTGAAGCCGAAAACGTTAGTTGGCAACTCAAAAAATGCTAGCCACCGGAATTCAACGAATTGACGCGTTTGAAAGGCTTCCACCATTGTATATGCCAAACTTGGTACTATCCGACTCGATAGGGTGCTCCTCATCAGGAAAAACCAAAATGCTATGATAGCTACAAGGGGAACTATATGGGTCTATGAATGTCTATGCAACTGTCTTGGGTTCCTATGTTTGTCTATCGTGAACTATGATGGTCTATAAATTTTGCCACCTGCTAAGAGCGTCTATGAGGAACTATCAGTATCGTTAAATATTAGCATCATCTATAAGTGTCTATGAGGAACTTGACTTTCAACTACAGATGTCAAACTACCAGACTGTGAACGTCGGAGGGAATATCATCGTTCTGGCTTCTATCTAAGTATGTGAAAAGAAAATTCCAAGCTTGAGTTGCATCTTAGCTTTCAGGCTTTTGCTTCCAAACTATTACTAATGTGATGTGATTGATGCCCCGCCAGAATTTCGCTGCAACCATTGCGGGCCCAAAAATTAACGGTCCAAGCGAGCATCATCTACATTCCCAGAGATTCGTTAGGTTCGATCCCGGCCAGAAACAATAGATTTCCCGGCCATTTTTCGGCTCAAGACCATTCCGGATGGGGATAGTAATTGTTAAGCCAAAAAGCCGCCGGTAAGCCAAACGCGTAGGACATAGCATCCCACTCGGATTTGGATAGAGACGCCGATGATATAGGACGCGGATGCAGACACTACCGTCCCATTGACACCGACTTCCCCGCGTACAGAGGGGAGCCATGGACGCACCCACCACTCTGTGCCGCTGCCCCAGCTCCATGGTGCGCACGTCCACATCCACCTTCGCCATCGCCAACGCCACATCTCACCTCCGGCTCATGGCGGCGCGTCCCGTGCGGCGTGGACCACGACCTGCAGATAGCAGCTCCGCTGTCCCGTCCTCGCCCCGCTCGCGTATACACCCCTCTCTCCATCCACGCCATTTGGAAACACCCCGCAATCTATATCCGAGTCTTTGAAACCCCGTGAGAGACGTAAGCTTTAAGTTGATTCCGTATTCGGTCAATACTATAAAACTTACCGGTGGGTTAATGGTGTCGTGGATCATATCTCATCGTCTCGGCCTGGTTTGTCACGGTTTGAGCTTTCGACGCTTTCCACAGTCCTCACTCCGTTATCTCCCACTGCTGTTATTTATAGAGTGCGTACATCTCTTTCATTCACGCCGCATTCACTCAAAATTCCTTGCAAGTTGCAAGCCATAGTGCAATTGCGGTTGATGTGAAGGTGAAAAGGTAATGTTTGCGGCTGAGACTGTAGCTTCATTTATGGGACGTGCTGTATGTAAATGTATACCTCGAGTGAATGAATCATTATTGCAAGAAATGCTTTCACGGTTCCGAGTCGATGAGCATACATCTATCTGTCCACCATTTATCCTTGGACCTTCGGGCATTTTTCAAATATCAGCTAGTGGAATTTCAACATGTCACAGCTTACACTTATGCCGGAGCGAAGCGAAGGCCATGTCTTGTTTCAAGTATCAATTTCGGATGCATGCCAGCCCAACTTTCCGGTGCAGTGTATGCATCTACATGGCATGAGCCTGCCCTGCAACTCCGTCGCTCCTGGTAAATTCACTACTCCCTTCGCCACCCCAGATTCCGGTATCCTGCTCAGTGTTCCCTGAGCACCAGACTCGGCTCGTCTACGCCTTGGACTTCCGAAGAAGCCACCGTGTATCATGCTGCAACTAGACCTCGAGTTGCGCCACTTCTGTTTTGTAACCTTTTGACTAGGACAGTCGCTACAGATTCAATTCTTGTCCGATCCTTTCGAAAATATGCTCATTAGAATCACGCTGAAAAACCGCAGCGGATGGTGTCTTACGATTTTTGATGCCATCAAAGATAAACTTTTCAACATTTTCAGCATGTCCCAGCATCGGACAGCTGTAACTTTGGTTACAGGGCTTGGATTGCCCTAATTCCTGAATATGCTATACATATGGATGGCATTTACATAATGGGACCCTTGCGGCAAGTTTCATGAGCATATTATCTAGATAGGACACTGTGCATTGGGACAGTGGAATTATGCCCCACAAAAAAGGTACAATATGGAGTCGATTTTGACCACATTGACTATCCCGGTATAAAATTAGCTAGTTAATATGCTGAAAGACATTGTGTAAAAAAACCAGGTTGATTGAACATCGGAAATCAAAATGAGCATATTTTTGAAAGGATCGGACAAGAATTGAATCTGTAGCGACTGTCCTAGTCAAAAAGTTGCAAAACAGAAAAAAATGCGCGGCGCCTGTTGTACCGCAAAGAGCTGTAACCTATAAGCAGCCACCAAATGTTGTACATAAACATACTACCATAGACGAAGGTACAGTGTCCACTGGTCAACTGTTGCCCAACCAATGAGCAGATTAACCGGACTAACCGTGGACTCAGCTCAAAGTTGCTTGGACTTCAAGCTGTTGGAACGTAGGAGTGCGGGTGTGTCTCATGGCTTTTTCTACTTCAATGTCGGCTTATCGTCGCCCGGTTAGCAGCAGTTACGGTGTGTCAATCTCCACACTTCCCGCGGCCACCGCCCAATTCGTATTTCCTGTCACTGCGCTGCAAGCATGCGCTGGCAATTCTCCTTGCCTGCGCCTCGCCTTTCCATTGCATTCACCGCGTTGTGTGGCATCGGGTGTCCGCATATGCGTAGCGCTCGGAGTCGACGGTAACCACTAGCACGGAACGGCGCTGTACTATGGGCTCAACGATGATGCGCATACAAAATCTCTCCTCGACCCTGCATCACGAGCTACTGCGATCTCCTCTTGGCCCATTCCCAACTGTCATCCGTCAAGCAACCAATTCACACCAGTTGCTCCATAGCTGTCTGCTTCGTCCCAAGTCGAATCTCTGTAGACCGGCTCCAGCTTCATGATCGACGTTGGAAACAACTGCGCGACAGAACCAGGCCGCCGATTGTTCTCTCTACGATTCGTTGTGACCGCCTTCGCGATTTGGAAGCGGTCACAGCCGCTTAGTTGCCGGAGTCACCGCTCTTTTGGTGGTGGTCACAGCCTTTCCGCGCTCGATCGTCACTCTCCCCTCCCCTAAGTCACCATTCCTTTGGCTGGCTGGGTCACCATTTGACCTCCCCCAACCTTGTCGTCGATCAACTTCGGCATCCGCAGAAAGCGCGATCGGGAAGTCCCGTCACTCGGCATCACGGCATCACGGCATGTTCAACCTTGTGTTCAACTTCTTACGACGCGTCGTTCAACACTCTACCCCCACAAGAGGATAGTTTGCTAGGTAATTTAGCACCAGGATCTTGGTAATGTTTATCTCCAAATTGTCCGGAGCATGTTTTTCTGACAGTGTTCACAGATAATATATGAAAGTACCCGTAGATACCCGTTCAACACCGTGTCACGTCAGCGTACAAGCTTGAAGTGGGAACTGATTAGCTGGGCATAAGCCACAGGAT
>JARJLF010002346.1:0-41446 GCA_029378395.1 Mycena leptocephala
CCCCTATAAGAAGCCTAGACAAGGGGATTGCGCCTCTTAGTCCGCTCCGTCATGGCACGCCCGATGTACAAATGCTTTGGTTTCTTCCTCGTGGTGTCGCTAGCCCTGTTCTTCGGGTTATTCTTTGGCTTGAATTATCCAGGTATAAACCTATTGCTCTGAAGACACCAACTGACTTTCCGTTATCTAGAAATTGTGAGACATGGGTGGCCCCTCACTCGGTGCACGGTTCTCAGCTCGGATATCGCCTCGCGGTACTGCTGCGAGACGTCCTGCGAGACGGGATCATGCCGAAATGCGCCCAGTGGCTCAGCACAATGCAGTTCTGTCATCTCATCCATTGACAGTGGATATAGCCCCACTGAATGTGCCTCAAATTCGACCTCCTGTCCCTCACAGATCGGTAGCATTTGCGATGGAGGGCGCGTCTTTTCAGTTCGAGTTCGATCCGCGATTAACATTTGCTTTGCAGATATTACTGCTGCAGTACTTGCTGCGACACATGCACGTCTTGCACATCGAGGTATATAACACGCTTCAAGTATCGCGCATTCTAATCATCATTATAGCTGCTCCGGAAACCCTCCGACGTGCACTCAATCCTGCACCACCTACACGTGAGCAACATCAGCAAACCCTGATTTTTGCTGTAGTGGCTTGTAGTGTTCTGTAGTGAAACCTACTACTGCTGTAGTGCCTGTAGTGAAACCTATTACTGCTGTAGTGGCCATAGTGCGCTGTAGTACTGGGCCTGAGCTCTGTGGTGCTATGGAGTGTCTGGCTGTCTCTGCATAGTGCTCTGTATTTTCTGATCAAAAAATAATCTTCAGGATGCATTTGGGACGGTCCCTAGTGTTAGTACTGATGACATTTCAAAAGTTACAAATGATGTTCTTGCATGTTTAGGCCTTTTTCAGGGGGTTGAAAATCTCAAAACCACCGGCTCTCGGAAAGTATTTTGCGTTTTGTGCCTTAACAAAGGAGTTTTATGCAAAATGGCCTTAGACAAGTCTTGTAGTGCTCATCGAGCTCTATAACTTTCATTTTTGGTCTATTTTTAGATATATAGCACATTACCCCCTGCTTTCACTACAGTCAGCAGATTCATGGTTTAATTGCTTGAAACTAATTTCATGTTAGTACTGATGATGTTTCATGAGTTACAAATGTTGTCCTTACATGTTTAGGCCTTTTTCAGGGGGTTGAAATTCTCAAAACCGCCGGCTCTCGGAAAGTATTTTGCATTTTGTGCCTTAACGAAGGAGTTTCATGCAAAATGACCTTAGACAAGTCTTGTAGTGCTCATCGAGCTCTACAACTTTCGTTTTTGGTCTATTTTTAGATATATAATGCATTACCCTTCCCCGTCCCCCTCGCTTTTCACTACAGTCAGGAGATTTATGTTTTAATTACTTGAAACTATTATTTCACGGATTAATACCTCAGAAGAATGAGAAGAGGAGTGGCAAGAGAGGTGGAATGAGTGAGAAGAGCAGTAGGATCCACATAAATGGTATAGGTTTCTATATACATCTATGGTTGCTTTAGCCTAGTGTGTATTTTGGCTATCAAAGTATTTTGTCCGTTCTCGCGAGGTCGAGGGTTCGATTCCGGCCAGCAGCAGCCATTTAATTTAATTTAATTACAATTTAAATAGAACAGTGTAACATAGTCACAAAAAACATGAAATTGAATTGTGTTCAATAGATATCATCACAGGTAAGAAGAATGAATACAAAGTTGCAAGGAGCAACACTAATTTGATTTTTTCTGACCTTGGAAGCTCCCACTCCATAGTACTACATAGAGAACCCCTTGCACTACAGAGTACTCCATGACCCCGGACCCGCACTACAGACACTACAGCCACTATAGACACTACACGGCACTATGTAGTACTATGGAGTGGGCTCAGGGTTTGCTGATGAACACACCCACCTCTAAATAGCGCATTTAATACTTCATCCAGCTGCAACTGTTACTGCTGCTCGTCAAGCAACGATCTTTATTGCACTTTATCCTGCCCAGTCTGCTACAACGTTGATCTACAACTCCTCTACGCATCTCGCGATGGCGAATCGCACAACGTATCCTACGTTCAAGACTTTTCGAAGGATGTCAACAAAGCAGATGACTTTCTGAATCGACACCTAACGAATAGCACGTCGTTTTGCTATTATAACCCCGCAAACGAAGCTCAGGTCAGCGTTTCAATTCATCATATTTACGCAGCACTCATTCCGCTATCTCAGGTTCTGTTCGACGTCTCATTCACCAAATGGAAATGGGCCATAACCGCCGTCTTCGGAATGCTCCCTCTACTCATCACCCTCGGCTTATTCGCCTACTTCCTCCTCGTCCTCCCCTGTGGAACTTGGTTAAGGTTGGATTGAAAGATATGGCGTATGCGAACAGGGCAAAGACTATCCTAGCGAGGCTAAAGGCGAAGCGCACACCTAGAAGTAACACTGATCCCGATGTCCTGGAAAATCCACCGCCAGCATATAAGGCGGAGGAGAATGGGAATTAGCATGGTTTATTATATTATTTGATTATTTTGGATCAAACGGTGGAGGATCATACTGTACGACTAGTAGTTCGTCTAATTAATCTGGGTGGAGGCGACCCGTTGAGCGGCGCGCCGACTTTCCAAAGCCTCACGTTCTTTGAGGAACTCAGAGAGGTCCGCGAATGCAGCCAGATTCAAATTTGCGTCCCCGACGGCTTTCGTTTTGGTAGACGCGGACAATGCTGAGCGAAGGTATGGAGGCAGGCGATCGTTGTGCGCGGGGCGAGGCACGGGAATCGACCCGTCAGACAGCCAGCTTACGTCTGAGAGGTATGATCCGGCTCCTCGGCTCCGAGCCTCTGTGACTCTAGTTTTCACTTGTGTCCTCGTACTGTGTCGCGGCGCCGCGACGTTTTGCCCTACAGGAATGCACCCCGTTCTCCAGATTCCGGAGCTGGTCGACATGATATGCGGCCACCTAGGGCCGGAAAGGGATCATAACAGAGGTGTCTGCTCTGAGAATGGGGATCTTGTCGCTCTCGCGACTACCTGCTCGATCTTTCTTGAGCCCTCTCTCAACGCACTATGGCGTCACCAAACGACGTTTGCACCGACAATGGCATGTATGCCCGGCGATTTGTGGGACAATCTGGTGGTCCGAGGACACGTGAATCATCTAGTGAGCACTCTCCGATTACAGCTGTTTGCACAATTGATGACAGTCGGCGTGAAAAAAAAACAAGAACAAACTTTTTAACCTCGGGCCACTGCAGCCTTATTCTGCTCCCTCTGATTCAATTTCAGAGATTTTTGCGCTTGTAGAACTTGTTTTTGTATGTCTATGTATGCTTAGACGAGCTTCGAGGACCCAAAACCGTTGCCCCGATGATCCGCTGATTCCTCGGTGGCCGGACGGTACTGCAACATACATGCAAACAGCGCGCGGGTCCTCTTCGCTTTCTTCTTATCCTGCTCTTTTTGTCGCTCTATTCTCACAGTTTGTTGCACGTTGCCTCTATCACCATTTCCAGCCATGCCTGGTCGCACCATCAACTGGCAGGTCAAGCTGGCGGCCATGAATCTGTTCGAGCGTGATATCCTGCCGTTGCCCGACATTCTCGACATCGTGGGATTCTCGGAATCGACTTTCTGGCGGACTCGGAAGCTGTGGAGAGAGACGGGGTGGGTAGAAAAACCTAAAAGTGGGCAATCGGGTCGCCGCCGCCTTCTCCACCGGGACGACATCGATTACATTTTGCGTCTTGTCAATCTCCGACCCGATTGGTTTCTTGACGAGCTCTTGAATCTTCTGAACACAAATCGCTACATCTCCGTCCATTTCACGACCATCTTCCGCGAACTGCAACGTCTCGGCGTCTCCAGAAAGAAGCTCAAGAAGATTGCCGCCGAGCGAAACGAGAAAGTCCGCATGGATTTCGTTCGTCGCATGGCCGAATATCCAGCACATTACCTCGGCTTTCTCGACGAGACATCAAAGAATGATCGAACCTGCAGTCGAAATTATGGCCGAGCCAAGAAGGGGAGGCGAGCACGGAAAAAAGAAAAACTTGTCCGTGGAACCCGTCTCACGGGGACTGGGCTGTTGACGGTCGACGGTATGATGGCCAACAAGGTTGTTGAGGGATCGATGAAGCGGGTCGATTACCTCGAATTTATAGAGCATGAGGTCGTCAGTCCCCTTTTCCCTGCATTTATTTTGTCTCCAAGTGAGTCTCACTTTTTACAGATGCCTCTCACAACACCGTTCCCGGGTCCGTTGTCTGTCCTTGTGATGGACAATGCGCGAATCCATCACGGCGAGGAAATATTGGAGCTTGCCGAACGTTTCCGTGCGTGTGATTTATTTGCTCGTAAACAGTTCACTAACTTGTTGCCAGGTATCCGAATCGAATACCTGCCGCCGTATTCTCCAGATTTCAATCCGATTGAAGAAGCCTTCTCCAAGATCAAGGCATTCATTCGCCGTCATTCCGATATATTTTCTGCCTCCACCGGAGCGTCGCTAATCTTTGATATGAAAATCGCGATGGAGATAATCACGCCGGAAGATGCGGAAGGCTATTTTATGCATTCTGGTTATTTCTAGAGTCAGAGTTACATGCGAGTCATTGTATTTCTAGTGTAATGCGAATTTTCGAAGTCACCAAAAAAAAAACACGATACTTTGGAGCTATAATGCAACCGCCCACTGACGGACGGCATTTTGTAGCTCCGCTATTTCCCCAACCTTGAACTCCATTTCTTTCAAATCAGAAAGCTTCACAAGATAAAAGACATCTGCATTTTTGAATCCATGCGCGTGGAACTTGTCACGGATCGACATATCAAGATCATAGACATCGCAAAAGGCTTGAATAGTGATGCGGGCACCGATGTTCGTGTTCGGAGGGAGCAGCATGGGTTCATCATGGAGGGGGGGGGGGGGGGTTGGGAGCACGAGGGAGAGCCGCTGGAACTTCAGGGGCAGCAGTAGGGTTCAAGAGGCGTTGAATCAGCGCTTCGGGGAAAATGTTATTGATCACGGGGGCAGGTGGAGCGACGGGCTGATTGGCGGCGGCGCGGCGCTGGAGAAGGGAAAGGGGTGCGAGTTGTCGGTTGCTTTTGTTCTCGAAGATTTTATGATTAGGTGGGGTGTCGTCGTCGCAGTCCCCTTTGACCTCAGCCCCTGCAAATTCTGAGAGATTGGATACGTACCGATGCGGCCGACCACATGGTGAAATGAGCATGGCCCAGCGGGATGTGCTCTTTGTCCTCTGGCGACACCCAACAATAATCGCTACCGTCATTCGCGTTACATGCCCATTTCGCTCGGAGAACGGCAATCTTTTGATTGATTGCAGCATTGATGGGAGAGATATCGTTCTCGGACGGAATCTTACAAAAAGCTATATGTCAGTCTGAGTCGTTGTTGAATGCTGTTACATGCCTTTGATTTTTTCGAAGTTTTGGCCGGTTTGGGATCATTAGCGGGCTTTGTGTCATTTCCGCCCAAGTCCTGGTAATGTTCAATTGTCAGGAAAGGAAATCGAATCGAATCCGACTTACCTCGAGTACGATGCTAAGCTGCACATTGGGATCCTTGCATTTCAATGCGCTCTTCAGCATATGTTTGTAGGCAGCAAGGTCATCCAACAGAACCGGAGCTAAGATGTGGCTAGACTCGTTACCAGTCTGCCCTACAACGGCAAATCTTAGTGCAAGCACTATGCCATAGGCAGACTGGTACAACTCGGGACATGTCAAAGTGCTGAGCCCGGAGTTTGAAATCTTTGATCTTGCTTGTGATGGACTCAAATCTTATTACTTTTTCTTGGTCAAAGCTGGAGATACAAATGGAATGTTCATAACTTCAGTTCTGTCTACTCAGAATTTCCATTTAAATCCGTGGGCAGGCCAAACACGCAGGACGATTTTAATTGAGAAAGTCAATTTTCGGACCGAGATCACCGAAGATAACTTTGACGGCATGATCGGCACCACTTAAGAATTGCAAACTCCGGGCGCAGCCCTTTGACATGTCCCGAGTTGTACCAGTCTGCCTACGGCATAGTGCTTGCACTAAGATTTGCCGTAGCGCAGACTGGTCACGAGTCTAAGATGTGGCGAGGGATAACGAAATGGATTTCGACACCGAGGTCATCAGCCGTGATCGTCATGTTTGTCAAGGCGCTAATTTTTTTGCACAACTTGCGGTCGAAAGCGGAGAGCTGGGTCTTGGAACCTAAGGACATGTAGCCAGAGTGGGCAGCCTGTCGCTTCTTAGCGGGTTTACGCCATTCAGCGGGTGAGAAGAGGGACAGGGTGAAGTCAATCTCGACTTCTAGGCACACGTCAATTGCGGGTCGGAATATTATGAAGTGCCATGAAAAGACCTGATTTTACCACGGTAACCGCTTTCTGCTTTTTAGCTCGCTTTGCTGGAGGTGGAGTGCTGTCGTACTCGTCGTTATCCGAGTTTTCGTCTTGCGATCCGCTATCACCCTCATTCTTGTCACTATCCTGATCGCTATCCTCGTTCGCATCATCATCACCACCCCCATCGCCAGCCCCGCCTTCATCGCTGCCATTCACTTCCTCCTCTTCGTGATCATCCTGAGTCGCGTCGTCTTGTTCTTCGTCTGATTCTGTGTGCACAGACTTGATTTTCGCTTTTGACTTTTCGGTGGGTGGTTTGGGAGCCGCGGCATGAGAGATAGAGCTGGACTTTGAGAGAGACTTAGATGAGCTAGAAGGTGGGATTGCGGCGGCGGCGGCTACTGCCTTTTGACGTGTAGTCGTTTTCGGTTTGGGTGTCCACTGTCGGTGGGTCATTGGAGTAGCTATCGTCCAGGGCTGCAGCGGCACGCTCAGACATTTTGCGTTTGCGACCGGAAGAGCGAGGAGAGAGCATGGCGAATAGCAAGAAAGTGCAAAGAAGAAAGCGAAGAGGACCCGCGCGCTGTTTGCATGTATGTTGCAGTACCGTCCGGCCACCGAGGAATCAGCGGATCATCGGGGCAACGGTTTTGGGTCCTCGAAGCTCGTCTAAGCATACATAGACATACAAAAACAAGTTCTACAAGCGCAAAAATCTCTGAAATTGAATCAGAGGGAGCAGAATAAGGCTGCAGTGGCCCGAGGTTAAAAAGTTTGTTCTTGTTTTTTTTTCACGCCGACTGTCATCAATTGTGCAAACAGCTGTAAATGCTGATGCAAAGCAGCGCTAACTGACTTAGGAGACCCTCCGGGGAATCCGCCCTTCAGATTGGCAGAGACCCCGATTTTATCTCTCCCGGGTAAAATCTATGTCTTGCGCGGAGAGCGACATGCCGTCTGACGGGTTGTGTGGGATCCTTGCATCTTCTCTCCCAATGCAACCGCTCTTCCCCAAACTGATCAGTCTGGAATTGGTCCTGTATGACCCTAGCCTCCTACCCTGCATCCACTTCCTGCTGGGTCCGCGTTTGACTAATCTCAGTCTTACACTGGGGCCACGAATTTCTGACCTGTCCTCTCTGCCCACCATCCTAGTGAAGTGCCCGTACCTTACCCGTGTGTCGCTTGGCTGCGAAACAGAGGAACGTAATGGAGTTCGGGAATCCACGTCCCAGTTAGTGCGGGGTTTGACAGGGGTTGAGCAACTGCTCATCGATGATTTCGATCAGTTTGCCTTCGCTCACCTGGCCATGCTTCCCTCCCTCAAACTCTTGATGGCACTCAGACTCCGTGGTTTCGTTCCTTCTACGGATTCCTCAGCTTTGAGAGGAGCACAGTTATTCCCGTCGCTCGAGGACATATTCCTCGTCGCAGAGAGCAACACCGCTGCCATTGGCTGGATAAACCTCCTGTCCGCTTCGCCTATAACGAAGTTTGGCATCTGTTTGGCTTTCGTACCGACGGCCACAGAAACTGAATCTTTGTACGCCTCGCTAGCCAACAACTTACCGCATCTCCTGCTACACACACTTAAAATCGACGCGGCTCTGACCGAACCCGCCGACCAAATATCTTCTTCATCCGATTCCGAATACAGCATCAAAAGTGATGCGTTCCGACTGCTTTTCTGCTTCCATAACCTGATGTCAATTTCCCTCACTGTGTGTGGTGGCCTGGACCTCGATGATTCGCTAGTCTCGGAGATGGCGCGCTCCTGGCCTAAGCTCGAATCCCTCACTCTCAAACCGGAGTGCCCACACCATGTGGACCGCCACATTACCCTTACCGGCCTGTGTGCCCTCGCCCAGTCTTGCCACGAACTGCGGTCGATAGAACTCGACATAAACGCTACAGCGATCCCCGCAGTCGTCGGGCAAGCGCAGTTGAATCTCCGGAAACTCCATCTTCCTCATTCTCCGATTGGGAATCCATCCACCGTTGCCTCGTTCCTCTTCTCTATATTTCCCAATCTTTCGGAACTCAGTGCCACACCCACACCCTTTTATGGGTATGAGGAAGACGATCTAGTTGAAGACTACCGCATGCACTGGACGGCGGTGGGGAAGACGCTCGCCACGATGAGGGATGCGCAGTCGCTCTAATAATGATGCAGCTGGTGAGTTTAAATCGAAATTCCGTTCTTCAGCTCTTGACATTGCTACGAGTAATTATGAATCCATAGAGGTCCTTTCTATCGGTGTCATTACACAATGTCGCGCACGCTCGTGCGCTAAGCGCGAACATCGCCGAGATCACGCCTTCTCTACCGTGTCTCACTCACCCCATACGCCCGCCTCGTGCGTTCCTCGCGGCTCCTGGCCTTCGCATCCCCGATGACATTCTGGCTCTAATTCCGCTTTCTCCGTTCTTTTCGACGATCCCGGTACCTCCCGTCTCGCTTTTCAAATTTATTCCTGCATCACTCCATCCTCCTCTCATTTTCCTGGTTCCTGTTGAGTCTCGTTTTGCTCCACTCAACC
Source organism: Mycena leptocephala (assembly GCA_029378395.1). Lineage (NCBI taxonomy): Eukaryota > Fungi > Basidiomycota > Agaricomycetes > Agaricales > Mycenaceae > Mycena > Mycena leptocephala. The sequence goes on from JARJLF010002346.1 coordinate 8,926, forward strand.
CCCCTTCTTTCGCTATACATTTTGTATCTCCTTCTTGTATTCTACACCGTATAGGATTCCTTGTCCAAGCGGTATTGAAGGTCGTCATTTGTCCCTCGGCCTTCGTCGCCGCCCTTGTCGTCCCTCAAGAAGATTAATTGGACCTAGAGGCGATGAATGAGACGGCTAAGACAGAGTTGACACGCCAACCAGCCGTCGAAGCGCGAGCAAAAACTAAATAAAGCTGGTAGGGCCGACAAGTGGAAAGGCCCGGTACCTTTTTTCTTTATAGTACTGAGAGTTCAAATCATTCCGAAGCTCGCTCGGTCGACGCGTCGACTGGCTCATTGGGCCGTAGTTTATTACTATGGTCTCCCTAGATCTGTGACACGCAAGAAAAGATGGAGCATATCTTTTGACCTATCCCCTTGAGACAAATCCGAAGCGATGTATCGTCAGCATCCCTTCTTTTACCTTTGTCTCAGTTTTTAGTTAAGCCAAAACGACCAAGTATTGGGCAAACGGCAGCGTTTTCTGTGTTGTGGTTTGTTGTCACAGTTCTAGGTAACGCCCCGATTCGGACTTCATCACAGCCTCTTAGCCTCATTTTGCTTCCAATTGTCCTGGAACCTTGCATCCAATTCAATTTTTTACACAAAATTTGTCCTATCAAAACTTCTTGGAAATTCAGTTGAGTAGTTCTCTTTTGCCATCGGGGCCCCTGCATTTTGAGTCACATCTCAGTCTGGGTGTCGGGTGCAAGAATATCACTGAACTGACGTAGTGTTTGAGCGTCCCCAAGCCAATTCAACTCATTCATGTACAACATGCGAGGCACGAGCACTAATATTGTTGTAGCGTCTGTCTATGAGAGACTATCATTCATGGTGTCTCTAGCGTTGCATATACCCTCGGTCCATTCACACCGGGTCTTCCAGTTGCACCCTATTGGCAAAATGTACAACTCTTACAGAACTTTTCAAAAACGCTTAGTAAGGCATTTTGCATCGCTTGGTACGCATTTTAAATGCTAATTATAACTCTGTTCCTTCGGATAGGCAGGACCCCCATCAGGGATGATCTATGTTTTTCAGCTTACTACAGAGCCAGGCCATCTACTGCCACCAAACTTGGTAGAAATGTTGAATTGACCATTATCTACTACTTTCAACTCATTTCTTGATATCTGTATGATCAGAGGACTTTACGTAGGTGCATACGTCCAAAAATGACGCTACCTCCCGAATTGTTTCGAATTAAGCGCCAGTTTAAACTTCATTCCTGGGGTGTTTCATGTTTTTAGTCTGTAGGGGACACCCTACAGACTGTATAACGCAAAGGATCAAAAAAAAGACCTAGAATGAGTGGTTCTAGGTCTGTCCGGGATGCCGGGGGATGATAGTACCCATCTTATGCCTGAATTTGGTCGTCTCACAAGGCTCGGTGCATGGTCGTCCTCGTCCGTGGTGTTGAAATGCTCGGAGCGCATGGTAAACCAAAAAATCGGGATCACGCTGGAAAGGAATCGCACCGCGAGATCATCGGGGGTCCCGACGACGCCAGATGGTGGCGGATGGGGTCGGTTTTTGAGGGCGCCGGGATGGCCCTGGCATCGAACTGTATGACGAGGTTGTGTAGACGCGGACAATGCTGAGCATAGGGATGAACACCGTCCCGTAAGCGGGCACGGCCGTCAAAAATGCGGCCGTCTACCGTATCGTTTTCGAACCGAAGCGCGACGGTCCCGCAAAAAGCCGGTCGTCAATCGCAAATTGACGGAACGGCGGCGGCGGGATCAAATCTCCCCTCTGAGCCTGAAATAAAGGTTGCAGCAAGTGTATGTCATCTGGTGAGTGCCACAATTAACCAAATGAGTTTCCAAGTACTCACTTTGGCTTCCGAAAGGGTTTCAACCATGGTTGAAAAAAGCTTGATCAGGTGCACGTGAGCAGTTATAGGTCGAAAGTGTGTTTTCAACCTCAGTAAAGGGCACCATGGAGGAATTGGCAGTTGCTAAACCTTCAATGAGTGTCAGAAAGGTATTTCTTGCCAAATTGGAGAGTATTTACGCCGGAAAAGCTCGGCAAGCACGCGAAAACCGTCTGCGGCCGTATACGGCCGCCCGTCCCCGTCCCGTTCATGAATTTGGCCAGAGGCTTGACGGGACGGGACGGCACCCCGTTTACGGGCCCCGTCCGAGCCGTAAAGACGGCGACGGCGTCCATCCCTAGCTGAGCGAAGGCATGGAGGCAGGCGATCGTTGTGTGCGGGGCGGGGCACGGGAATCCACACGTCAGATTCAGGTGTTCGATCCGCGGCCATGCACTGACCAACTGTTTCGTCGTCCAAATCGAATCCGATAGGATTCGTCGTGGAAAACGTGGTGAGACTGCGGAAACAGAGAAGGGGGAAAGCGAGTGGCCAGGGATCAGGCTATTTGCTGACGCGGCACGTCCCTGGCGCAGGCGCTATACTGGGTGAGGCTCGTGAGAGCTGAGTGGGCCAAGCTTGTAGCCCGAGCGATGAGGAGGGACGAATTCGAGGAATTTAAGCCGTGAATTCTCCAACGGAAAGGTACTGCACATCTCTAGGAATTTAATTGTAGACCTGATCTTTGGATACGCAATAGAGAGGTAACTAACAGCGACAGCAAGACAGATGCTTTAAGACGTCTTGGTCCAGGGAAAGAATAGGTATCCCCTCTGTACTGCAACCCGCACACCAAACATGAAAGAGATCGCAAGTGATGGTCAGAGTTCCATGACACGAAAATATAATTTGGGGCATTTCTGCTTGAGGGTCGAGAGTAGTGAAGCCACAGAGTTCGAAGCAATGCCAAAGGATATCGCCTTGATAATGGGGCGAAGGAAAAAGCAAGTCGTGGTGGGGGTGGTACCCAGTCTCTCGTTCGAATCCCACCACAAGATCGTCGGATCGAATGCGTTCGCCTATTGGCGTGTCTCCCAATCGCCGAAGGGTTCCGTGGAAGAATTATTTGGTCCAAGGATTGGCGGGAATCCATACAGCTTGACGACACTTCTTGGGAGCCGCCGCATCGGAAGTCCAATTCAGGATGCAGTGTGATGACCACCCTGAGTTCAGTCACAATAGATCTGACCGCAAGACTAATTGAGATGACACTCGTCTGTGGTGACTCCAGATTATACTACGTTCACTGAGCATTCGAATTTCGAGTCCGGTGGACTTGTCTGGAGAATTTGTACGACAGGATTCAAGTGCGTTTCCATCCGACTTGGAGTCAACGAGGATATGAATATTGTCCGAGATTTGCAGGGCAGGTACTCAGACCAAAGCTCAGAGTCCATCCACATGTGGTAGGGATTGAAGAAGAGAAGGTCGTGGCGGTGCTTGGCAAACCGGCCCGGATGCACTGGAACGCATCTGTCGCGGAGGCAGGACGGGGGAAGGGCGAATGCTCGCCCTCTCCGCTCCGAGTTTTTTCCAGTAATTTGCCAGACTGTCCAACTTGGCAATGACACGAAATTCATTTTTAAAATTGGAAGCTAGGCGCCTACTCGATCGGCGCTTAATTCGCAAACGAAGTGGGCCATGTTTGGCAACAGCTTCATCATAAGCTTGTCTTGAACCATGAGTCACTGTGGTGGGGCTCAGTCTTCGACGATTTCACCTCTACTCTCCTCCCGAATGCCACCGAAATCTGCGAGCTTCGAGATATCTTACGGTCGAATGCTTTGCCACCCGACATCTTACCCTTTCGGAGAATAAATTCAGCAGTGCCAGCGGATCTCGTGCTGTACAACGCTGCGATAGAGAGGGCTCAAAAGCCGCTCGATCGTTCGATATCCTCGCGCGACATCCTCGCGCGCTATGCCGACGGATGCCGGAGCATCTTGGCCCCCATTCGACGCCTTCCCACCGAACTGCTGGTGGACATTTTTGAGATGTGTTGTCCGGCCAGCCGATTACCAGACGCGACAACCTTCAAAGAAGAACTGAATCGTCTTTGCAGGTGGCATTTCCTCCAACTCTCCGAGGTGCGCATGTCCATAGATGCTGTACACAGTGCAGCCGATTCATCATCTTTCGTCATAGGTATCCTCGCTTTGGCACACAATCTCTGGAAACACCTAAGTTATGGTCGGGGATTATCGTTGATACGGCTCTCTGGAACGACTCCACCATTTCTTGGGAGACTTTACTTTCACTTCTCTCCATTTCCTTGAAGCGAAGCGGAATCATCCGTTGACAATTCAGTGCTCGGCCACTCCGGCAGTCCCCGTTCGCAACCCGTCTTGGCGGTACTCGCAACGCATGCGCGGAGGTGGAAAGGCTTTGCCCTCTCGTGCGACCTCGAGTCGAGCCAGCATCTGAGTGGTGCGAAGGATAACCTCCACCAGCTGGAAAAGCTGTCCCTAATTTGCATCGTCAATTGGAGAACGCCGGACATCTTCCAAGTCGCCCCGCGGCTAACAGAATTCACATTCTGTGGTCGAGTCGAAATGTGCCCGACATTCCATGGGCTCAAATTAACACGTTCACATACATAGGGGACCGACATAATGAATCCCTTGCCTTTTTGTCGCTGCTACAGCTCGCGCATGCCACTGTCGTCACTGGCTTCAACATCGATGTCTCCCAGATTTCCCTCCACATCTCATCTCTCGGTATCTTCGAATGTGCAGTCTATCGGGTTCCCTGTGCTCGCCAAACATTCCGTCGGCCAAACATTCCGTCGGCCAAATCTTGGAATCTCTTACATTGCCCCGTTTGCAGAGTTTTACCTTCCAGCCCCGTTCTGATCAAGGACCGCTTCCAATGTGGCACGCAGAACATTTTTTGAAACTCGCCGAGCGCTCCTCTTTCCACAGTCATCTCACCCGTCTCGAGATCACGGTAGTAATGACAGATGAGGCACTGTTGGGCTGCCTTACAGTATTACCGTTGTTAGCGGAGTTGGCTATTTCCGATGGCACGCCAAGCAGGGAGCACATCTTCAGCTTCTTGATTACAGACGCCCTTCTGCAGGGAACTCAGATCTCTGACGAGACGGCCCTGATCCCCGCACTCGAAGTCTTGTGCTTACAATCCCTTCTGCGATTCGATGACAGCGTCTATCTCCAGCTCGTGGTGTCGCGATTGAAGGAGGACTTCGACAACCCTTTTGAAACATATCTCGAGTGGCTGGCTCCCTGGGCACCAACGCGATTCCGCCGGGAGCTGCTGGAGGAACATCCTGACGACCAACGAGGCCTCTGGTTCTATTGTGGTCCAGCGCGGTTGACTGACTGTTGAGTGGGAGATGTATGTCATTCCCGTGTTACCGTAGAAACTTCGATTATGAATAATAGAAATCTATTGCCACAATATCGACTTTGTTCTGATATCTACCAGATTTCGCAGGACGTCCGAGTTACGGCAATTCAAGCAGAGCATTGAACTGCAGTGAGAAGTCAGCAAATATTCAACAAAATGCACCGAAGGCCAACCTGTATCCTGATTTATTCCCGTACATATGGTGCAAACGAGGGCCTTCGAGGCAGCCTGAAACGTTCAAGGAATCAACTTGTTTCTGCTCATTCTGCTAAACCTAAATCTAGACGAGTCGCCGGACTTTGGACGGTAAACGTCTTTCACGGAGGTATTTTGCTGGCTGAGTGGACCGAGCTGATAATGAGCATTTAAGAGCAAAAAAATAAAAAGAGCATACTGGCAGTAAAAGATGGTGTGCTGCGGAATTTGGTCACAACTCCAGTGCAGGTGGACGCTATGTGCATTCTAACGCTGGCTCGGAGACATTAAGCTCCCGATAATTCAATCCAATAATCGAACGATCTGTCGGACCGTATAATAGTATTTGACATTGACAGCTTTCTGATTGCATCCGGTTCTTGTTTTCACCGGCTGGCACAGTCATTGATAACAGCACTCCTCAAATTTCGTCCCTGAATCTCTTCCTCGATATGCACTCAGAGGAGCATCCGGATGCACAAGCCCCTCACCTCGAGGAAACAATCGTCACCCAGCGTGAGCCATTTCCTACACGTAAGTAGCCTGTATTGACTGAATCCGGGCCGCCGAATGTAGAACCAAGACCAACCTCCCCGTTGACCATGCACACATTTCCAGAGCGTAAATATTCTGCTCCTCTATTCTACGGTGATTGGCAGTTGACATCCATCAGCAAACCCAACCCGCGCCGAACGGGCCGCCCGCGCCGCTCAAAGGACGGCGGATGTCCTCTGCTGCCCCGTGTGGTTCCCCGTCTGTGTATGCGACTTCGTCTACTACATGTTGTGCGGGGACCACGTCCAACAGAGTCCGCCGGGCTTCTGCACGGCTTGCACCCGGGAGTGCGTGCGGTGTTCATGGCTTATCGATCCAGAGCAAACGGATGCGCTGGAAGCCGCTCAGTGGTGCCGGGAACGTACGAAAAAGAACAGTTGTGAGCGTTGGATGTGGATGGTGTTGCTTGCGCCGTGTTGGATACCGTGTTTTACGTGTGCTGGCTGTGCATTCTGGTGTTGCGAGCTGTGCTGCAAGCGCAACAATGGCAATGTGCGGGTGTAGACCTCTGCCACACGAACCTCATCGATGTTCCTGATACAACATACTGTACCATTTCGACCAAAGGTTCAGTAACGGTCTAGTCTTTGTAAGGATTGCAATTCAAAAAAACCTCTAATTCCTACCGTAACCTAGTCTCTTATGAACAGACACTACAATTTGGTGCTCGTGCCTTGCATGTTGTAGTAACCAGAAGGTTCAAAAATATCGCGGCGGGTGCAATGACTTCGGGACCGGAAGGCATAGTGCATTCACGCCGCCGGCGATTGCGGGTATCAAGATTGACGGACTCTTACAGGCCGGAACTTCCCTAGACTCCGAGCATGCAGATGTTGAACTTGTGAGACATGTGTGCCATCCCGGAGTTTCAAAAGCTTTTCCGGAAACGGAGATCTGTAGGTTTCGTTTCCATTAAAAATCTCTCTGATTCGGAGCCCAATCGGAGCCCCAGTCTTAGTGGCCGCCTATCCGGCAGGCGTCTAAAGCTTTATTGTTGAGCGCAGAAGGCGCAGCCACATAGATGCAAACAACAAACAGTCGGTTACGGCTTTGATGCGACCACGCAACGACCAAGACCTCGATACAAGGGGACCTCCGAATTCTGGCCCTCAGATCAAATATGCTCATGGAGTGGGGTCTTTCCTCGCTGCTTCCCGCGGTTGCACCTCGTGCGAATTGTGGGAAATCTACAGCTGCAGTGCAGCACGCTGACTACCAACTGACTGCGCCAAGGAAGGCCAAGGAACTGACACTATCCCGCTGCCCGTGACAGGTATCCCGTCCCGTAGATATTTTTGTAGGGCTCGCGGCGGCACGGAGACGGAACGGGTTTGTCTGCTCAACTCCCGTTGAAGAGACGGTCGTGCGCGTCACCGGCAACTTGCAGCCTTAAAACCACCCACTGGCTCTGAGTCTACGCGCGCTTGTTTAGTTCTTTTTCTGATAAGGTAGCAAGGCTTGACTGCCAGGGCGTCAACGGAAACGGGCGTCCCGGAGGTCTAATTGACACCTCTCACACGACCGCAACGGACCTTCCCATCGATATACAAGACATGCAGTCTGCTTACAGCCGCTACACGCCAATTGTCTTTCTGCATAGGTATCTGATAGATATCTCTTCGCCTTGCCCTGGTGCCGCGGTGTTTCTCGGTTAATCGTGAACTGCAGTGTACTCCAGCACTATTTAATCAAGAGCCTGCTTGCCCGAGAGACCCGTTCACCGTAACACTGATACCGAAGGATGGGAAGACACGTCGGATGCAGTAGGGCGTGGACATGACAGTCCGAAGTCTATCTGACAAAGCTCAATGATGGTTGTCCCGCCGACAGCTCCCACCGACGCACTCTGCAGGTCGCATTTATCAAACAACGGTCTACGATCTTGCGCCACCTCACACGCCTGCGGGTTCCTCCGTGCCCGGAGTGCGTTTCTCGCGGACAATCTCCTCAAACAATTTACGGCCATCAGGCACGGTGTCAACCTTCGTCTAAGAAAGGATTAACTGCCGGCAGCAGTCCTAATACACAAACAAGCGACGCTCGGTTACAGGATGCAGCATATGCGCATATGCAAGAATAGCTAAATGTGTGACTTAAAGGCAACACCGTTGGTGACTACGCTATCTTTCTCGCTGTTCTGACTGCTGCTGCCTTGGACTCCCCCGCTGGGTCAAAGATGAATGGTGTTGCTCTCACTTACGGACCTATTCTTCTCGGGGGTGCGGTGGCTCTCATGTACGCATTGCTGCTCGCGCTCTGCACCTCGCCGCGCCGCCTTCTCATGAAGTTTCCTGATATACAGGCTCAGCGGGATCGTTGCCGTTCAATGTATAATATTCTTCAAATTATATCCCGATGAAGGGAATATCAAGATGGCGATCGTTTCGACCGTATGGTGCGTTATGTGCCGAGAAAGCCACATCGCAACGCGAGTCTCACTTATCCCTCAGGCTGCTCGATATCACCCAGTCACTCCTCATCGTGGCCGCCCTTTTCCACTATTTCATTTTACATTTTGGTGACAGCAGCGTTCAGAGTTCGATTCCATGGTATAGTCGTCCAATTGGTCTCATCTAGGCCCGGGGGCTAATGTGCGTCCGACTCAGGTCTATTGCTGTATGTTCAAATGCGAACCTTTCTTTTGCACGGGGTCTAATGTCGAGGGAAGCTCACCATATTAGTAACTGTAAGTCGTCTGTTTTTTCGTCAACTGTCAGATGCTCAAATGTAGGAGGAAGGCTATGCAGACTTGTGTTGTACATCTGTGGGCGCAACTCCATAGATACTTCGTTCAATCCTTGATGACCCTCAACTCAGATTCTACGCCCAGAAGATCTACCGATGTGCGCCTCCTCCCAACGCTGTCTGTTGAGTAGATTTTGACAAAAATACTGGAATTTTTAGCGAGCGGGAAAAACTGGTGGATCACCGTGCCTATCGTGCGTCACTTGAATCTTGGTCCTTCTGCCAGCATTCACGCTCTTCTTCTTCAAGGTTCTTCTTGCGACCCTCCGCCTACGTGAGAACTTCTCCGCATTTGTTGAATCCGGTACTGATTATATTTACAATTTTGTAGTCGCCGCGATTCGTATGTCATTACCATGCAATTCGCAGCTGTAGACTGATCTATCTCTATTACCCATAGTCGCAACCATAGAAATGTATGGTTGTGCCGTAAAAGCTCTTCCCGTTCCTGTGCACTGACATTGGTACGCGTAGGCTGCGCCTCAAACAATGGGCCGTGTTCTTCAGACCCTACCCCCACGTACGTTCCTCTGCCCCACATTCTTCAAACCTCTGGGATTGATGAGTGTGTCTAGTTCCTTTTCACGGCGGGGCTTTCGCTCTCCGCGGGGACAGACATGGTTATTACTGCGTGTCTGTGCTTCTACATGCGCAGGATCCGGAAACTCTCGACCTCATCTGTGTGAGTCTTGTGTTTTATTAATTAATTAATTCCACCGAGAACCCTCAATTTGGGGACATTTATGTCCAGGTGGCGTTCCTCGGCAACGGACGGTTTCCTCTTTTATCTCGCTGCTTTGTTTTACTTTCGTTATTCATGCATTCTTCTCCACAGGATGAAGGGCGTCCTCGATACACTGACGCTTTACACCCTTGAGAACGGGCTAATTACATGGTGCGTGAAGTATATCCTATTTTAGCAGTTCGCGCACCATGCCATTCGGGGTTCGCCTTGACTATGATCTACACGGATCGCGGCTCCAAATTCTACATGTCCATTTCGAATACTAGATCGCTCACAATCAATGCAGCCTCACGACCGTCGGCGCCCTCGTTTTCGTACGTTGTTCCGGCATTTACCACCATTGCCGGAGGCGCTAATTAATTCTAGTGGCTCGTCATGCCCCTTACGAGTCTCTCACTCAGTCTCCACTTCGTTATCGGGAAACGTGCGCCGATATTCTGCGATTATTGCCTCGAGAACAGTATTAATTGAAAGCATTTGTTCCAGTGTATCCGAACTCGCTGCTAGTCCTGCTGAACACACGCAAGGAGCTGAGGGAAATGCATTCGGGAGACCCGGGCAAACACTTTGATACATCGGACCACCTCACCCAATATTATACGCATTTCCCACATCGGGCGCCGCTTACGAGTCGCTTCCCGCTCACAACGTTTCCGGTACGTCCCGTTACGTCGACTGTTTGAACACGGACCGATAATAACCATAATGCAGCCACGCGCTTATGGATACCAACCGACATTCAAGATGCACACGGTACGCACGCACCTATCTGTTCGTGACTTCTCTTTTGAGATATTTCCGGCGCATAGGCTGTTGAGGTCCAAATAGAGAAGACGGTTCAGCGCGACTCGGCGGCAATTTCGGAGGCCTCATTCGATCCAGAAAGGCCGTATGCTGCATACGCATACGCAGCACCGCGATCCCTAGGGAACACGTCCCTAAACTGGCGCGCGCTTCCATAATCTTACATGTATGTCCGGTTTCATTACGACCCATATGGCACCTACTTTACTCGGCAATTGTGTTAATTGACATCTATCATAGCTACGGCAAGCACCCTCTTTTATTACTGTACCATCTCAATGTACTACCACATCAATAGTATCGGTTTCTGCTGAAGATCTTCCGCGTGATTAGAATCAATATTAATCAGCGGGAACGTCATCGCAGCCATGTCTGCCCATCTCGTACCGGTGCATTGAAGTCATGGTAGTTTGTAGAAAAGAATGAGCACCACCTCACAGGGTGCGAAAAAGATGTTATGGGTGAGGTAAAATATACGGAACACCGTAAAATACTACTCCCTCGGCATATAATTGTGTAAGATCCCCATGCATTCTAGCTGCCGGATACCCACCTCAGCGTCGGCGCTTAAGGGCGGACCTGAAATGTGCAGCTCGATAGTCTCGAGTGGCGCGAATGCCGTGGCGGTATTGGGCGGAAGTACACAACGAGACTTGAGCATGTTGACCAAATCCTCGCCCTCCTCGACCAAGATGTCGCTGAATTCCAGTCGGATCCGGAGGTCTTTCAGACGCGGTAGGAGGATGGAAGATTGTGAAGGGTGGTACGTCAGTGCAGTAACGATACCCTGGTCGCGGAATTCAGCAAGGCAAAACTGTTCTATGGTGGGATTTCCAACGAGGAACCGAGTCAGCGCTGCTGCGCCGAGGCCGACGTTACGCAGGGAAAGATGGGTGAGTGTGAAGCGGGAGCGTTGCTGGAGGTCGAAAAGCCCGTCTTCCGGCCAGTCAAAGAGATCGAGGTCCAGCTTGCGGAGATTGGGAAATGTGAAGATGATGAAAAATGAGGATGAGGATCCGCCGGAGTTTCGTTCGCAGCGGTAAGTTCCTGGAGATCGGGGAGGGTGCAGGTGGTGTGACCCAAATGACTGGGGAAGGACGACTCGAGGGTTTCGAAAGCACATATCTGCAGCTTTGCGCAGCGAGATAATATCGCGCAGGCCGTGGAAAAATCCAAGTGAGGCGACATGCGCAAGTCCGTGAGTTGGGACCAGGGAAAGTTCGACGCGAATGTGACGGGTATCGGATCCATTGGGCCGGCAAGGACACCGAGCCGGTAGAGACGTGGAGAGGAACTGAAAAAACTCTAGAACGGTGCCTAGGGCAGGTCGCCCGTAGCCGTACTTTTGCATCCCAAGGTTCAGAACAAGGATCCGTAGAAGAGGGAAAACGGGCCTGGAAAGCCCAAGGAGTCGTTGGAAATCGATGATAGGATGATTGATATCGAGGGCTTCCACCCTCTCTCGGAATTGCGGCAAACTCATTAATGCGGGCAGGATAGGCAGCGCACAGTTATGCATATATGAATCGGAATGAATTGCCACCGTGATTGGGTGAGGATTCGATCTATGCACTAGGGTATCAATCATAGGAACTCGTCTGTGGGCGAATCGTCTTGGGAAATGGAACAAAAGATGATCCCAAAGACGAGGGGAGTTCACCGCCACGTCGCGCCAGACGGCGCACACATGGGTCAAGACCATGGGAGCCGTGCGCGGATCGTCAATGGTGTAACTGCGACCAAGTGACATGTAATCCGACTTGCCGTTTCAACGCAGGATGGGAATATCTCCCCAGCTAATATTTCCAGGGGGATCCGCCGCATAGGTGCCAAGACAGCGGTCAAAGTCTTGATATCGGCGTTTGAGTTTGTTGCTGGCGTGCACTGATATCCTGTAGGGCGGCGTGTGCAATACGATACTGCCGTTCAAGATCCAAAGCCTCCCGTTGGCGTTCCAGCATAAGCCGGCGGACGTAGTCGCTCTCGTCGGCGGTCGGTGGCATGTTGGTATGTAGTACCTCATTGGAAAGCTCATCCATGTCTGCTGGAACCCGCATCAGCGATAGTTCAGTGTAAATGTTCAAAGGCGTGCCTGTTGAGCGAGTCCTGGGTCGTTTGATTGGTGGCGGGAAGGAAGGAAGAATTGCACTGCCACATGTTTGGCACTCACTCCGTCCAAAACTCTGGATACTGTAGTATTTCGTTCAAATCGACAGTCCACGCGTCACGCACCCCCCTATCGATAGCGAAATTTGGCAGGGGTCACGCGTCACGCCGGCGATTGTCGAGCCTCCCGAGTGTCACACAGCTCAAAATTGGCTGTAGGGCGCGAAAGAGCCCAAATTTTCGTTCAGATGTCGAAAATTTCGCTGGTGTCACGTCAAATTTTGGCGGTTGTCGAAATGTCGAAATGGTTTTTTTGGGTCACGCCGTCACACCCAGTGTCGATTTGAACGAAATACTACAGTAGTTCACAGCGTTGTTGTGGGGGCGAGCAGAGCCAATTATCTATTTTTCTTTCTCTTTGACGAAAGAAAAATCGCCATACTGAAACGCATGAACGAGGCAACTAATGAATCCTGATGGTCCAATCTTGGTCCAATCAATACTCTCGCCCTAGTCTCTTCTAAGCAGACGCTACAAACAAAATTTGAGCTTGTACCTCACTTACTCTCGCCGTTCATCATGATAATCGCTCAACCGTGCTAGTCGTGTAGGTCGGCGGCAGGTTGTCTGCAAGTAGCAACGCAGGGCTATTACTTACCTGAAGAGATTTGACAGGTAATATCCAGGCTGACACCGATATCCTAAGAGTTCTAGGCCCTTTTCCTCAGGTAATGTTTTTTGATCGCCGCAGTCGATTTAAATGGTACAAGTGGCGGCTCGCCGCTTCGCGGCCTCCCATCCCCTTCCTGAGGCCTGAGGTCCTGAACGAACGAAATTCGGTTGCAAAAGACTCGTGGGAGCAACGAGGGACATGAATAATAGGGTTGTTCACAGTCGCCCTTTTCACGCCCTTTTTGCTCCCTTCTTTTTGCGCCATTTTTCATGCCCAGCAGATAATGTGCTATAAAATCCAGAAAAATTCACCCCAGTGGTATGTGACCTTTGAGGAGTGATATGAGCACCCAGGCTGCATACGATGGAGAAAGGGAGCCAAAAAGGGCACGAAAAACGGCTGGAGCTCCCTTTTTCCACCCTTTTTCGTGCCCTTTTTTTCAGGCGAAAAGGGTGAGAAAAAGGAAGGGAAAAGGGGCAACTGTGAACAACCCTAATAAGTGTTGAGGACTTTAGGAGAGGTCCGGCAAGCAGCTGCCGGAATGAAAGATTAAAAGCGGAGTTTAAAAGGCTGCTGACAGACGGACAGACGTAATCTTATAAAGAGGGAGACAGTATGTGAATGTGTGGGTTAAAAAAACGATGTCCTAGAACGTCGGGGCTCCGATAATAGAAATTTACCGAATTTAGGGTGTAGCTCTTACGGCGGACTCAATGATATCCGGCAATAAATCATGTCCGGCATTCTTGTGATACGCCACTCCGAAATATACGGATATGACGGTACATCCGTTTATTAAGACATCCATCGTATCCAAAAGATGGCACCCAACTCTGACCATACCCCCTAAAATGCTCACAATCCCTACTCCAGCCGAGAGGCGGCTGAACAATGTTCGGTTGTGTTTAACTGCAGCCGTGGATAGCTTGGAGCTACAGTCTCAAACTAGGAAGCGCAACGCAACGTAGAAGAGCAACACTAATAATTCCGTACCCTAGAGCCTTTCGGTTGTGCCCAAAAACCATAGGAGTGGAGTAGGGGATAGTAATATGCCGTCCACAAAAGGATTTGTACGAAAAGACCTTGTGAAGCCCTCAAAATTGCGATGTTTGTGGCCGCAGTTCATAGCCTTTTTGATTCCAATACCGAACTTGACACCCTACCGTATTTACAGTACTAACATGAACCATTTTTGTTGCACTGGGGGTTTTCAGAGTCCCTGATCACGGATATGTAAATCAAAGAACAAAAATACCGACCTCAGGACCATAACTGATGCCGTCGAAGTGTTGCGCTTTCACGTTATTTGCGCAAATTGAGTCGCGGGAAAGGTCGAAGTCGTTCTCAACAACCGCTTACGCTAGCCCTCAGAAGTAAATTGGGGTATATATTTAGTATCCAGACGCTCCGTTTTACACTTTGGACCCAGTGATCTGAGCAACACTTGGTCGAGATATTCACCAAACACTCTGAGCGTTGCTCTTCCTAGTTTAAGACTGTCCTGGCCAACCGGTCGAATCTACCATTTTTAAAGCCTATTTCAATCACAGCTCGGGCTCTGCTGACATCAGTCCAAGTACATTCCCACAAGATTGTCACTCGAGCGGCCGCTGATTATGTCTCACCAAACTGCTAGAAACAACAAGAATGAATGTAGCCGGTTGATGGAGCAACTCCACGTGGTCCTCTATGGAATTATGCACCTCCACATCAAGTCAGATACGGGTGGTCAGTTGCCGCCCAGCACGCTGAATCACATTAGGCATTTTTCAGAGTGATTTCTTTGACCCAGCTCATTTCCCCCTTGTTAATCACCCTTATCTAGGACACTGCAGAAAATTTACACCTTTGTTGATGCCCAACAAGGGACAAGCAAATTCAAGCAATTCTTCCGTCTGGGTGAAATGAATGCCCTGTTCAAGGGCTGCAATACGGAATTGCAGCAAGCACTGGATACTTTCAAGGTGCAGACCATCTGTGGGACCTTGGCCAAACCTAATTATCCATGTATAAAGATTCAGGGTGTTGATTTCTTGGTCGATGCCCCGGAAATGGAAGAATATGGACAACGAACCCACAGAGATGTCCTGGAGCTGATCGACGCTATGTCGGATGAGAGTTCATCCGAGGCATCATCTGTTTGTCATTTTACCTTCTGACCCAACTCCAATGAAGTAAACCCTTCCCGCAGGAACACAGAGTCTTTTTTGGTGATCACCACAGGTAAATTATCTCTTGTCTGAATTTATGGTCTCATTCAAGTCTATTCAGTTCCAATTCTCTCTCTCTGCTGCCATTGGAACCGAAGGTTTTTCACGGTCGTGAGGCAGAAGTTGCGACCTTCTCAAAATGTTTACCCTTGGAACACCGAGGATTTCAATTTTAGGAACAGGCGGAATCGGAATGACAAGCTTGGCAAAGGCCATCCTTCACCACCAAGAGATTCTTACGAGATATAAAGAGCATCGATTCTTTGTTGCTTGTGACTCTGTTTCGACAAAGGCAGAACTTACAGCTCACATTGGATCCCATCTGGGACTGAAGTCGAGCAGAGACTCCACCCAACAAATTGTCCATTATTTCGGACGAGGACCGCCATGCCTCCTAATACTGGATAACCTGGAGACAGTGTGGGAGGCGGCAGAGGTTCGCAGAGACATTGAAGACTTGCTGTCGCTTCTTACAGATGTAGAACACTTAGCATTAACTGTAAGTGCCCCTACCTATATGTCCCATAACCAGGAATAATGTCTTCCCAGATTCCAATACGAGGTGCAGAAAGGCCGGCTAAAGTACAATGGACAAGGCCATTTCTCAGGCCGCTCCAACCTTTGACCCAAGAGGCGGCTCGTCAAACGTTCATTGATATTACCGATGATGTCCACAATATCGACACCATTGATGAAGTCCTCTCCCTGACTGGGAAAATGCCACTAGCAATCGATCTTATCTCTCATCTGGTGGTTGAAGATGGTTGTACCAACGTATTGTCCCGTTGGAATGAACACAGAACAGCCTTGATATCGGAGGGTTATGACCGGCGCTCAAATTTGGATTTATCCATCGCCTTGTCACTCTTGAGCCCACGAATTGTATCCATACCTCAGGCACAGGATTTGCTAAGCCTGCTATCGATTCTGCCGGACGGACTATCCGACGTAGAGCTCCGACAAGCCAATATCCCAATCAAGAATATCCTCAGCTGCAAAGCAGCCTTGCTTCGCACCTCGTTAGCCTACACTGATGGAATAGGAAGATTGAAGGTCTTGATACCTATTCGAGAATACATGCAAAAAATTCACCCCGCCCCCTCATACCTCATCGACCCCATCTTGGAACACTTCCAGGAACTATTGGCTATTTATGGGGAATCCCGTCGAACTGGAGCAAATGCGGGGATAATACCTCGTATCACAGTGAATTACGCAAACATTCAGAGCATACTCAGACGAGGACTACGACAAGACAATCCGGGCTTAGTGAAAACCATCCAATGCACAGTCACTTGTGTAGTCTTCTGCCGGCTCGCAAGCCGTCCGGCGCTTCATTTAATGGACCGAATTCCTGATCTTTTATCTCCACCAAAAAACCATGAATTGGAGATTTCTGTCATTACTGAGAGCTTCGCTGCCTGGGCACTGCGTCCAGTTCACAACCCGAAAATCCTTGTTGACCATGCCTGGAACATCTGCAGCACGCTAATCAATCTCTACAATGTAGGTCTTCATTTTAGAATTTGTTTCTCCAAACTCACAGCATCAGGTAAATTCTATAAGGCTGTGGGATCTTTTTATTGGAAACACAGCAATGACCTTTCCACCGCCTTAACCTTTCTGCAAAAGGCGCGCTCTCTATCTACCGGAGACCCTGGACTCCAGTCTGGTGTATTACGGGAATTAGCCTGGATCGATGTGCATCTTGGCAATTATTCGGCAGCTCAATGAAGGTGTTCGAGTCGCAGAGGCTGGCGAAGTTGTCGGCAGATTTATACCAGGAGGCTCTGGCACTGCAGGTGCAAGTTATTTGTCAGCAGAAGTTCGGTCAATATAATCATGCTGTGCATCTCTGCCAAACTGCAAGAAAGCTCCTTGGACTCTGTAACATGTCCTATGGAGTTGGATTATGCTCTGTTGAACTCGCAGGCCTCGATCCATGACGATAAATCAGAATATGTTGAGGCATACAACATCCACTGCGAGATCTTGAACAGAATTTCCACTGAACCAGCACTGTATCGACATGCCTTTACATTACTTAATGTCACCACGGTCGAGGTGCCACTTGGTACGGATAAAGAAGTGGTACAGAGGCGAATTGAAGAAGCCAAATCCAAATTCAAAGCTATTGGATCTCAACGCCTACTGATTTGGTGTGATGCCATCCAAGCGGATTTGGATCTGAGAGAAGGAAATATTTCTCTGGCCAAGAAGAAGTTCCAGGAATGTGTCAAACTCTCCTGGGGACGGGATGCCATGAACACAACATATTGCTTAGAGAGGCTTGGCGAAGGGTGTTATTGGGGGACTTCGGCAATGTCCTTCTGGACAACGGTATTTGTGGGCCACGCACTGAAGACCAAAGATAATCTAGCCATCCACAAAGGTCTCCAATTTCTGGCAGATATATACTTGGGTCTCGATGATCAACATACAGCAACCAGTCTGCTTACCGTTGCCCTAGAGGGATTCATCCGTATGGATGTTCATCGCAGCAAAGGAGAATGCATGCTCCGCCTTGGACAGATTTCCCGAACACAGGGAGATCTTTCCCGAGCGCTCGAGCTTTGGGAAGCTGCAAGACCACTCTTCGAACGGTCATCACAGCCAAACAACTTATACAGGTCAATCAAAGGATTGCTAGCATCACTCAACAGATGGTGGAAGCTTAGCAGAAGAAATTGACTCATCTCAGAGCTTCATCCACCGAGTGGCCGACTCGAGACGCCCGTCGGTTCCGCTGAGGATGGAGTACATAGCTGTGTATGATGGCAAGCTTCCTGCAGCGTATATTTAATCGTAGATTTTGCTTCCCTCTCTTTGTATTTTTTATCCTAGCCAAAAAATAAAGTATACAAGCGGCCGACGGGTCGTGCGACGACCAGCGCGGAACGTCGCACAAAACGCACACTGAGCAGACAGCGGGACTAGTTCAATTTTTCAACCGACTGTAAACTCGGAAACCTACCGTGGCTCGACTAAAGGTGGACTGGTCAGCTAAGTGAAGGAATTTAAAATGCCTCGGAATTTTAACGGGGCACCCGAGTACTGTGCTTCCACGATCCTTGAATGAGGACATTGTGTGCAGTAACCGGTGGGACAGTGTCTTGCGTTGTATTCTGTCGAGTGGTTTTAAACTGGTGTAATTCGTGTTCCCGCCTATTTGAACCTCAAGGCACTATGTACAAAGCATGTATAAATAGGTTCATAATTTATTAATCCAATCCAAGCCCTCAGAAAGCTTGACGACGCCTTGACAAAATTTGCGTGGTCAGGGATGGTCGATCGATGGAGTGAATGTGCATTACTTTTGGAATTTAGACGCCTTCTTGGTTGCCTTTTTGGACATCAGTCAAGTCTCCATCAGACGGAAGGAGAGGACTCACCTCAATTGCTGCGTCCACACCATTGGTGGCGGCGTGGCCAGCAGTACCGGTAACAGCGGCCTGCATTTTGTATGAGATCCCACTGAAATGTAAGATTTCGATGTCACTCACGTCTGTTTCCGCACCGCCGGCGGTAACGGTGGGTGCAGTGCTCTCAATGATTGTGGTGACAAACGAGGAGTTGATCTGGGAATGAAGGATTAATCGACAAAGTTGGAGATGTGGAAGATGCTCACATCGCCATCAGCCCCTGCCGCAGCCTCAGTCTCCACGGCCCCGGAGGCAACGGTGGTTGCGTTCCTAATAATCGTCGTGCGAAGCGAGTGGTCGGTCTGAGAATCACCGATTAGTTGGCAAAGCTAGGGAGGTGGGAAATGCTCGCATTGTTATTGTTATTGTTATTGTTGTCGTTATTGTTGCTGTTGTTATTGTTATTGTTATTGTTGTTATTGTTGTTGTTGTTGTTGTTGTTGTTGTTATTGTTATTGTTGTTGTTGTTGTTGTTGTTGTTGTTGTTGTTGTTGTTGTTGTTGTTAACAATCTCACTGTCATCGCCCGAAGTGTTCTATGACCCCACTGTTCCTCAGTGACCATGCTCACGATAGGAAGGAAACTTACGCCTCCCTAAAAAAACAATTGCGTGGGTGAGCGTCATACTTGAGACAGCATGTTTAGGTTGCACATTATTATTGTTAATGATCCAGAGGCCATTGTCCTGCGACCCGACGACTCTTCAGTAACACTGGGTAACAAAGAAAGGAAACTTACGCTTCCCTAAGAAATGCAGTGGGTGAGTATAATAAAGGAGACTGCACATGCATGTTCGCACGGTGGTATTATTATTAATAATAATCTTGCCACCATTGCCCTGGAAAGAAATTCGATAGGTGAGTATAATGAATGAGACTGCGCGTGTATATTTTTTCACGTTATTATTATTAATGATAATCTTGCAGCCATTGCCCTGGAAGGAAATTTCGTGGGTGAGTACTTATTATAAATCTGAGCGTGTATGTTCGCACGTGGTTGTTATTGTTAGTATTCTCAGCGCCATTCTGTGACCCGATTATTCTTCAGGTTGACGAAAGGATGGAAACCTACGCCTTCCTGGAAAGAAGCCACGGTGAGTATAATAGACGAGACTGTGTGTATGTTCGCACATTATTAGTATCAATAACAACCACACCGCCATTGCCCTGGAAAGAAATGGGTTAGTACAATACACGAGACTCCGCATGTGTTCACACGTTGTTATTATTATAAATAATGTCGCAACCATTGCCTGAAGTGGCCTGTGACTGATTATTCTTCGATAATAATGGTTCACAAAAGGAAGGATGCTTACGATTCCGGTATCATTAATACCAATATTCTTGCGTGCCTATAAATAGACGGTCAGCTGGATTGTACGGGTGTATTTGCCCATGAACTACCCACCATCAGCGTGAAAGTCCGGGGATCCATGCCGTGAGGGGCAGCGACCGCGGATGCAGCCAGGGAGATGAGGGGAAGGACCGCGAGCTTGGGCAACATCACTGGGTGGGCGAATTAAGACAGGAACAAAAGACTCCCTGGGAGATCAAGGGGGGGGGGGGGGGGGGGGGGGGGGGGGGGGGGGGGGGGGGGGGAAGCAGGCCACTTGGGTCAACTAGGAATATGATGGAAAGAAAACGGCAATGAACTTGTGTCGGGCGCCTTCTTATATGCCTGGAATAAATTCAGTCATATATTTTTGGGATGATTGAATAAAGATCACAAGTTGAAGGCGGACATTGCTGAGAGCGCATGTACACTGCACGACTGATGAAGCCTTTACCCAACAGCCCCCAAGATGGTTGTGTTCTGTTGCGTTGTAACTACGTTGCCCAACAGCGTAAGAAGCAGGATGCAATTGAGAAAATCACCGTTAGATCTTTGATGGTGAATATGTGACGATGGCTTCCCGTCTCCTATTACTTGGGTGCCCGTGTTCCCGAAGGGCCATATGAATTCTTATCTCCATGATATTCATCCTGTACTGTTGAGTGTGTAACTGGCCCCGAGTCCATGACTTCCTCTAACCTACACAACACCTGGGGATATCTTTTGGCTCTTTTTTTTTGAGTTCGGGAGCATCACCCAAGGCTACCGCCCACGCCGCTCCGGAGTCCGACAATGCCGAACCCGCCGAACTGTCGTTCCCGTTCGAGTTCCGATGTGGACTTGGATGAGGGCTCAGCACTCGTAAATGAAAGAAATACCAAGCAAAAAATCCGATTCTGCCATTGGATAGCTGGATTCTTGCGCCAAGCGTTCACGTCGTTGTGGCCGACTTCAAGTTGTTCTCGTACTTCCAAGCATTCTCTCCTGAATCCTTTCGGCCGAATCGGCCAAGAATCGGCACAAGTAAACTGCGCTTGGACAAGGTAAAAAGCTTTCATGGCCATTGTATTCCCTCGTTGGCAGGTGCCCCATTTGCTGACTACAAGGTCCGTAATCCAGTTTGTTTTCTGTACTTTCCCGATAGGGTTTATGTGGCCATATTTGCCATCAATGCTGATGACGCGGCGGCACAGCCACATCGCCCCTTCTTTACCGCGTTCTCATGGAGTGCAGGAATTGCGAGCTCAAGCAGCGCCAGTTCTTTTGCACTAACTGTGTCCGGACCCAGTAAGTTTCTGAAGGTATTCATCGTCTGAACTAGGTTGAAACTCGACCAAAACGAATAGCACACGCGATTTCCGCGTGAACACGCAGCATTTCGCAGCAGAGCGCGATGAGCAGGTCGCAAAGGCTAACAAGGCGCTCGGAATTGTAGAAGGAGCGCGCGTAAGAAGAGCAAGTGTCGCACAGATTCAAGGCAGGGTAGACGAGCTGCTAAGTGCGCTTGCGAGACTCCGCAAGGATAACGATAAAAGTGCGTTACTTTCCCGTTTTTCCTTCAAAAAACCAGGCAATTAAATACAGGGATTAGAGCGCGATCGACTGCGCAGCTTGCGCGAGTCGAACGCTGCGCGGCGAAGAACTTTGGGTGCCGCCACTAGTCTGACGAGTACTCCGAGTCCGAACACGGCACCGCATCCTACACTCGCTACACCCCTAGCATCACTAGCCAATCTTCATCGCATATTACGCGCGCGCGCGCGGGGCTCGTACAGGAGCTGGTCGAGGTTTTCAATGTGGTCGAAGTCGGGGGGACGGCCGCCGCTGGGTGGCAAAGCCGGCGCCAGGGGCGAATGGACGATCGGGGACCTCATCTTGCCCGTCCCCGGCGACGTGCGGCGCTACCCCCCGCAGCACATCAACGCCGTCCTCGGGCACGCCGTGCATTTCCTCGGCCTGCTTGCGTGGTATCTGGGCGTAAAGCTCCCGTTTGTCGTGCGCTGGGCAGGCGGGAAGCTCGGCGTAGGCGTGCCGTGGATCGGACCGCAAAAGGGCGGGTGGGGAAGGTACGTACATTCCGCTCTCGCTCACTCAATATTTTTTTGCGGGTTCAGGTGCTGACGAAATGAAATATAGGTGGACGGCAAGTCACCCTCTCCACCTCTCGCTCTCTTCGTCCCCGACCCCTACCCCCTCCGACGATCCGCCCCCACCCCCACCCTCGCTCGCCGAGTCCCAGTATCTCTCCGGTTCCGTCTCGCAGCTCCTCGACAACTCGACCGCCACGCTCCGCTCGCCTGAACCCTCGCCAGCGCCCGAGACACCCCAATTCACCACCGCACTTGCGATGCTCCTCTACGACGTGCTCTACCTCGCGCACACGCAGGGCCTGGCGATTCCGCTCGCACAGGCGGGCGACGTCCTCGGCAACCTCTGGGCCGTGTGCTGCGCGCCCGAGCTCGGGCGCAGGTCGCATGCTACCGCGGCTGTTGCGGCGGGGCACGTCGCAGGGCAATTGCCCACCCCTAGCGCGAATGTACTGGCGAATGCGCGCCTCGCCCCGCCCACGCCGAGCGCGGTCCCGGTGGATTTCGGACAGGTGCTGCAGGCTGTGACGAGCGGGGGCGGGAGACGGGCGGCGCTCGCGCGACATGTCAGTGTGAATGTCGTGTCGGAGCATCGTGCGAGTGGGAGTGACGAAGGGGCTGCGGCAAGAAACGGAGGGACAGACAGGGTGGGGGTGGGAAGGCGCCCGCTGAGGAGGAGGACGCTGGGATATGGTTAGTGAGGAGGGGTATTGATTGATGTATTGGGTGGTGGGTTTGTTATAGATTTGGGCGCATGTCTTTGTGTCTGAGCTCACTCGTAGCATGTCTGGGCGGATCCGAAACTCGGTCGCTGACGATACTCGAGCAGATTTAATCTGCAATGATGAGACGGCGCGCGAATTTGGCGATGCGAGGCCTAGTAAGAATTCCGAAATCGAGAACCGTGGAGAGTTCAAGCAGGCGTTTGCACGGATCAGGATTTATCTTCATGAGAAGTGACGGCTCACTCAACACTGATGTTCGAAATCTTGATTCTCATCTTCGTGATGCTTATACTTATGCGCTTCCTGTTCTCCGGGCTTTCTAAAAAAATACGGCAAGGCCTGCAGTATATATGTACCAAACAGCCGGACGCTTCGCCTCAACCCATATTTCCTGCGTCAGCTAACACACGGTCTTCTGCGCGTTATTCTCCCGCCGCTTCAGGCAGATGCGACTCATTGTCGACCGAACTTTACTTTACTGCGAGCAATGGGTACAGCAAGAAATCTAGAGTGGCGACGCTGGACCTTGCTTAAGACCGAATGTCAAAAGAAGGAAATGGAATATATCAATCTCGTCTGGTGGAAAAGGTCCTCGCACACCTCTTGAACGGGTCAAAGTTCTTACGTTTCCACAGGCATATAACTTCCATTCTTCTCTAAAAAATAAATAATTGGTAGTGATAGATTATTAGATAATTTACAAATGCCCATATCGCTCTGCGTTAGAATCGAATCCGGTCGAACACTATTTGAACGCAGGGACGATACTGAGTACGGGATTTTGGGGGTCCATTGATGCCTGAGTTGACATGGTCAATTCGAGTCGTCGTCCCGTCAGAAGGAACAGCACGTTGGATTTGACCTGAGAATGGTCCTTTCCATTGTCGATGCGCACCTGCTCAGGTAAAATTCAGTCGTGAGGATACACAAAACATAGACGATCCAACCATTGACAACGCCGTTTGGTGCAATTCTGTAATACAATCTTCGTCAGCCTTAGCGACGGAAGTTCAAGACTACCCACGAATGCCGCCGTATTCATCCTCGCCTTCAAACCGTGCCGAAGTGGCGGCGCGGTCACCGCGTTGTCCCGGGCATCCCACCCGAAGATCCCATGCTTGGCCCGGTGCCGCCCGACTTGCCCGATCTGCCCGATGACCTGATATTGAGGTTCGCGAGCTAGAATATTATGAGAAGCGCGTTGGACGTGGTTAATTGGAGGAGGAACCATAGTCAGGATATAAACGCGGCCGAGGCAGTACGCAATGCCCAGGGGGACTGTAAGATCATATAAGCATCGAGCAAGGATAACCAAGTACAAACGTATGCACCGTTACTCTGGTTGTTCAATAGGTACCTGAGTGACGAGATCTGTCAGGCCGAACACAGTGGGGAATGCGTAGCTCCTACGCAATGAGGGCAGCGAAGGCAATTATGGCCCCAGCGGAACCGGTTTGAATGGTCCGTGCCGCCAGTCTGTTCAGAGTACTGTGACCAGGCATTAGATGCGTTCACGATCATAAGTATAATGAGCCCGCCTGTTGGTATCCTTGAACGCCGGCTTGACCCTTCCAAAACTCCCAGAGAAGTGACACTGCGATGGATATATCTGTTACGGCCTCAGCCACAAGCCAGATCCTACAATCATGGCATTTGTTTATGAAATGGACAATAATTGAACGACGCACGTTGCGGGTATCCTGAGATGTCCCGATCCTTGTATGCAGAATATATCGAGATCGATACCCCGCTAGCAAGGCGGCGCCGACCTATTCGTAAAAGTTGGAATGAGACTCTATAAAGGTAGAAGAATAGAACCGTACTGCGACTGTGACAAAGGCCGACAAAATCAAAGTGATGAAGATATTTTTGGTGCTGCATCGGGTTTGAGTGCCACTACATTGAATTGCGACGAAACACGCACAAGTTCCAGTATCTCGCGACCAAAAATGTCTGGACCAAAGCAGCGACGACGCCGGTGCTGAACACATAAGAGGAACGGGCTGGATGCATATGGGTTCGCCGGAGTTGGTTATGATAGATAGCAAAATGGCTTGCCCAATATTGATTCGCCAAATATTGCGGATCGCCTACCAGACGGAACAGATGAATAGGTGCGTCTAGTAGATCAAATAAAAGACGAACTAGCATGGGTTATCGTGTACTAAGCAAATGAATGGGTGTCTGCCGACGGGGGAGAGCGAAATACGGGACGAACAAGATATACGCATGCGTAGTTCCCGATCATCGACACGGCATCAATGGTGCATGCGGCCGTTACAAGCGTCTACGAACACATATAATCAAGGACGAGACGGAAATACAGCGGAATGGGTGTACCTTCAATACCCAATGGTCGTTTTAAAGTGGCGGTAGTATAGGCAGCCTGAAGCCATTTTTTAGCAGGTTGCTGTAGTGAATAGGGAATTGCAAACCTGTATAACTTCGACGGTGTACAAAGCTAGGTCGAATTCAGATCGCTTCAAAAGCCTCGGGGACGACCATCATAAAAAGCTCACTGAATTGACCCAGTGCCGACGAGCAAGGCGCTGAATAAATCATATAAGCTCGTCTATCGGAACATAATGGAGTCCAACATGCCCAGTGACGATGTCCAGTGCGGGGAGAGACATAAAGTAGAAAAGAAAATGGGAAGCAAAAGAGTGGATCTGTCAGAGGCACGAAAACTGTCAGTTTATCAAAGACACAGGATCTGTCATGGCAGGCACCTAGCGATCACCAGGCAACTTCTCCCCTATTCGCCTTTCCGCCACATATTTGTCCCGGGAATTTACAATCCATCACACATGCCGATTTACATACGCTGAAGCCGCACGCGCACATGCTGCGCTTTGAGGAGCAATTCCAATATGACCGCTGCTCTAAAATCCAGCTCCTTAGATTGTTTTCAACCTCGCACAAATATTTGGCCAAGGTGGGTGCATGAAATGCGTATTCAATGAAAGTCGATGCATGGGCGGAACAGCAAAGGCCGCTAATATCACCATCTGAAGATGTCAAGGAAACATTCCACGTTGTGATCAGGACGGACTTCGTTTTGCGCGGATCAGTTGTTTAGACATATAGGGTCCAGCGGCGTTCAATGATTTTGTATCTTCTCTCAAGAGCCAGTTGAAGGTAGCCATTTGGGGTGTCAGGGATAGCTATTGCACTGGTGTTCCTCGAACTAATTTGCAGTGGGAAAGAGAAAGTATATCGGGGGCGCAGAAGTGGAGGGTCAGCATCCTTCCCAAAATAGCGACGAATCACGTAGGTAGGCTGTTAGTTCGGCCGGTGCGCGATGTTTCGCATCTGAGACATTCATCAATGGAGCACGTTGAATTTTGAAGGAGATGATCAGTGGAGCGGAATAATTGACTTTTAGTTTAAACTTGATATCGTAGCTCCAGTACTATAGCACCTCGGCAAGTGAGGCCTAGTCTTCCATTTGAATTAAGTATAGGTGGGCAACTTGAGAATTGTTACAACTGACATTGAGAGGACAGAGCCCAACCAGTAAATTGGTTCCACACTCTGCGCCGTACATTGCAGTCACACCGCAATGCTTGCTCCTCAATGTCGCTTGAGTTTCCACACCACGTTCGTAAGGTCGACGGAAGATATTACCTTTCTCCTTCTGGTTATAGTAATCGTACGTATCCTTTTGGTCACATCCGGCCTTCGAGGCACCTCTTTTACGACTCGTTCCCAGTATATATTCTCTATATACGAATCGCCTCTCTAGACTTCCGCCGCTACATTCTCTCGCCTTTGGTTGTCTCATTCCTACACGACCTCCGAGGCAGGTCCGTACCAAAATTTCTGGGCAAAGTGATGCTTGATGCATGCAGATTGTCGTTGTTCATTCTCCACCAGTTCCTGGGTTCCTCATACTCCCCTCATTCGTAATTTGCAATATCAAAATAATAGAATACATGAAAATAGCCAACCCATCTTCGCGTCGCCCCCAGTTCCCAGCTTCTCCCTATCGCGCTGTGCGCAGTGTATTCAGATCGGGCCGGAAAGCCCGGGGTGTGCGCAGACAAATCAACTTTGAAGCAACAATCGTCACAATTCGGACTCCCAAAACTGACTGGCACAGTCGCCTCTTACAGTCTTAGCCTTAATTAACTGCCTGTGAGCACAATTTGCGCAGACGTGAAACGATCTTGACATCGCATCGGTGCTTGATCGATCATCGGTCGCACATAGCCGCCCGTTCGCGCTATGTAATGAAGTCCCTTGACTGATCCGCTGGCTCGGAGCGGAGCGGCAATTTGCAGTGGCTGTGCGAATGCTCTCCACTACAGCGCGGACACCTCATTGAAATCAACCCATATAATTCCATACAAAATTTGCGTTGAAGATCTTTTGACAGCCATTTCAGGCCGGCAGTCTTCTGTCGGTGTTCTCAAGGCGCTAGTACTACTGGGTCAGGGCCGAGTCAGGGCAGAGACTCCGAGAGATTCATCCAAAAGCTGTGGTCGGGAGAAGTCAAATGTGAGTGCGGGTTTCGTGCTGCCGCCGAGTATCAGTTAATGTACATTCAGTGAACAACCATATTCGATATCAGACTTCAGTCAATTTGGGATTCTTGTTCAGAAGAACAATCGATTTCAGACTGACTCACCTTCCTGTACCAAACTCAAGACACTCTGCGTTTCCGACTCGGCCGCAGTGAGACCTCCCAATTTGTGCCGCCGAGCCGTTTCGGACTGGCCACTCGGGAGAAGTGCAGGGGTTGGATTTCTGTGCCTGACGATTTTGGGGCCTTGTTTGCGACGCCCCTGAGCTGGCTGCTGAACCAGACAAAGGAGCGGTTGTGCGCAGAGAAGCAATAGTGCACTGAGTAGGAAGGCGAGTTCTATGATCTAGCTACCAAGTACTGGCAAAATACAATAGCACACATCCATGCAGAGCGTGTTGATACTGGCATCATTGATACCTCGCTGTCAGTCGACTCGTCGGGCGTACTTGGTTGTTGATCCATCACGTCCGCTCACTGGTATATTTAATTCGAAACAGCCGACGCACAATTCATATTGCGAGCGTTTAATATGGTCCTGACCGCGATTGTAGTATTGGTGCCCAACGAGGCGCAAGTGCCAATGACGCCGTCGGATCCGTGATGCCACCGCCCGTGCAGCTCGCGGTGCTTCCGAATACGGGCTGGTACACCATGAGCTCCCAGGCAATCGCGCAAGGTAGCGATGAGGCGACAGAAATGAAGTGGAAGAGCTTCAAGTCGGTGTGGAACAACATCCATAGGAGAATGTCTTTGTGGGCCGGAATCCAGATGGTGCGAATTATCAGAAGATGGACGCACTGCAGTAGCCTGCGGAGGCAGTACAATACCTTGTCATGGTGGAGTGATGTGTGCTCTTTTTTCTTCCCAACCACGTCGCAACGACCGCTCGCATGGCTGCATCTCATCGACGAAACCGCCCTCCCATGCCCTGAACTTATCCCTTGCGATTTTTCAGAAAATATTGTAGGCATCCACGAATCGGGTTTGATGAGGAAATACGTAGAGTTGGGCTTGAGGTTCATTCTCGGGCTTCCCTGCGACCCGGATATCAGCGGTTTACGGATTGGACCACCGCTGATTTCTCCTTCCCAAATAAAACTGTGGCTGTCTCGTTCTCGTTCAGACTGAGTGGTGGAGCATTGAAAAGAAGACTGCGCATGGGAAGACGCAACCCCGGGGTTGGGAGTTGTGGCGCACTTTAACAGCACCGTTCACAGCGTCTGACATTCCGATTGTTGAACACTGTCAGTGCTAATTTTGTGATTTCATACCTGCTGTTAATTCGACTCTTAGGACCAAGGATTAATCCCACATCAAATGGCGCAAGCACCGTCCTTCGGGGCAAAACCTCCGCTAAGCAGATCAACTGAACGACCCTCCGACCTTGAGCTCTCGCCGTATATCTACGCCGTACACCGCCCATTTTTTGATGTCCCGCCAGAGAACCCCTGTCTAGATGGCACTCATGGGAACTTGTGAAATGACTCCCTCGATATAAGATGGATGATCTTCGGATGATCCCCCACCACCTCCACCTTCTCATCACCATGGAGTATGTCGTGGATCCCGTATTGTTTGCGCCCTCTTGGGCCATCATGGTGGATATCGTTTGTCTCACCTGTGTAAGTTGCGGTACTCTAAGATCTAGGATATTCGAAGTGTTAACTTGATCCCAGACTACACTTCTGCTCTGTGGTGAATTATTCAATGTTCTACCACCACCTCCTTCGATCTGACCAAACCTGCAGGCCTATATATCCTCCTATTCATTGTCTCAATTCGCACACTCGCACAACGAAATGTACCGCGCCGCCGACTTCTAGTTGGCACCACAATAGCCATGTTCCTGCTGGGGACATCCGGCACTTTCGTCGTCGTCGCAATGGCTGGGGTCTCTATTCGGATTACTAAAGCAGTGGTTGAGGGTTCCACCGACCTTCCGCGCCTTATTGGGGTGCTCGGCGTCCTTCAGCTCACGGAAGTTGTGCGAGTGTCAACGAACAAGTCGGTTATTATATACTTTCCCTCGAGCATCGCTGATGGAAATATTCAGTGTAGTAACGGACTTGCTCTTTGTAACTTCCTCTGTCTCTAGTTCATGCCTTCCGGAACTGAGAGCACTTCCCAGTTATACCGCTGTCATATTATATGGGGCTCAAAGAAGAAGGTCCTGATCATGCCCTCATTTTGCATTTTGGCAACTGTCGGTAATTTTGACCTGTCGTGCTCTCCTTTTCGAACTCGAACACATTCGACAGTCCTTATGGTTATCTCCTGGTTGATACCACCAGACCAAGTGCCATATATCGACTCCAGAGCGCCTTTTATTATGGCGCTGGGAACGAATTTGCTGCTCATGTTTCTGACAGGTTAAGTGGTATAACCTCGTAGATGCCCTCGCTGATCGATTTAGCCGGCCGAATATGGTACGTAGGACGCCAGGTGCATACTGTCCTGCATCACCCGACTCTTCGAAAGCAGTATAATACTGCTATTGTGTTGATGTGCGTGCCTGTGGTCCCGTCATGATGTGGCCAATTCTGATCCAATCCAGACTCGAGTCCGGTGCAATATATTGCCTCTGTTTAATCCTCTGGGTGATCTCTTTAACCACCCTCACCCCCACTGGAGAATTCGTGAGTATTCATGGAACGTATGTATATATGCGAAAGTGACTCAGACATGTGATTAGGCCGCGATATTCTCCGGCATCACTGGTGGTCTAGTCGCACAAACTGTTGTCAGTTACATCACGACCAAACCACTTGTAATTTTCTGACGTTGGTTGATAGAATATTGCGCCAAGCCTGATCCTCGTGCGGGTGGGCATGGGTCGCCAGTGGAATCAAGACACCGTCGTAATTGGCGATAGACTGCCATCCGATGGGAATGACGGTATAAAATTCAGAATGCCTGTGCAGCCGGCGCCGGCAGATGGACCATACCTAGTGATCGAGATCAAGTAGCGGGAACTTAGGGTATTCTTTGGGGGCCAAGGATGAAGAAAGAATTGGGTTAAAGAGTTGGAACTCGCATAGTCTCCAGATTATATGGGCGTATCAAGTGTTGTACAAGCCGAATAGTAGGGGACGGAGATACTGTATCCGAAATGACCAAGTTCCCGTTATGAATCGGTAGGCCGGTAGGTAGGTATCATATTAACTTGGATTGAATATACGCCCCTGCGGTTATAAAAATTATTGCGACAACCCACACACTTGCAAGCAGTTCTCGACTCCCGCAGCCAAATTGACGGGGAGGTGGGCCATCCACGCGGCAATCTTCCCTCCCCCAAATATCTGGAGAAAGCCCAATGCAGCGCCCACTACGCCGGAGGGCAGCATCCAGAAGCTAATAGCAATGTCACTTCGGCCAGTGTCTTCGTTACTGAGCGCGGCGATGAAAATGGCTGGGGAGCAGGTAGGATTCTGCTGGTCTGAGCAGAACTTTAGTCGGACCGAAGAGAAAATTAACCGTTCTTTAACGAAATGCGTCATGATTCTTTGGATGTCTTTGCCCTTTCTCCATTTGTCCGAAATCCCTTTCGTCTTGCTTTCGTCTCAGTCCGCTGTCGCCCTCAAACTTATCTTTCCCTTCCGGATTTCCACTCAAATGTAACCGCATTAGACCAACTGCAAACTGCGCCTACCTCACCACAAAATGACCGTGCACAGCACTGGAAATTTTGCTCGCAGCTGTATGGCAGAGCTATCCCTTATCATGGAGATCTCAGAGACAATTATCGGGCCTGCAACCTGAGTTTGGGTTAATAGTCACTCACCGGATCATCCAACTGTATCTCAGCCGATCAGCTCGCAGTTGTCCGCAGAAGGACGCAGTTTCTCGCAGTAAATTCCCGGCTGTGCCGCAGTTCCCTTCACGTAATACTGTAGCCCGCAATTTTTCCGCGCATAAAAGGCCAGTGACCCCGTCTTTCTAGACCCTCTATCCTTCTCACCCGCAAATCACGTCACGCTCGGTCTGGGTTTTCTTCTACTGTGTTACCGGTCGTCATCAAAACAGACCTTCTCAAACCTCAATTCACTGCTCCCTAATTATCTTCTCAATGTGTTGATCCGCGGACTGCTCGTGATCGTCAATACGAATTCCCTGCCCTCAATCCTCCTCAATCCGTTATCCAATTCTGATTAACCAACGCAGACCACCCCTGGTACCCTCAATATGAATTTATGTGTCGTCCTGGTGCGACAACTCATCTGGGATGTCTTTTGGACTATGGAATACTGCCGGGCATCAATATCAATTAATTTCCTGCCTTTATTCATGCCTTAGGTTGATTATTGTACATGTCGCCTTTCTCCAACACCAATCCGATTCAATGTGGTCGGCAGGCAAATCTCTGTCTCAAGAAACTTTGGTCAGTTAGTGTTTGGGTATGAGTTAATCCTTTTTGCACACGCATCTCCATTATTTCCCTTGATTTCCTTCGTGCCTTCTCGCATCAGTGTACATACTGTCTGTGTTCAATATCCTCTAGTTATCATCACTTTAATGCAGATAATTATCCCACACTCACTTTGATGCTTACGACCCTAATCTCCCAGAGCGAAGCGAGGATCCGTCTTTTAATTTCGTAAACAATGCCCACACCTTTGCTTGGTACTTCCCGAGCTGGGTCTCGATTACTGTGTCAAAGCCATCCTCTGCACAAAGCCCGTATCTAGCACAGTAAGCATTTTGTTCGCTCGTGGATGCAGATGTGAGATGTTGAGCCCGCAAGGCTCGATATACGAGAAGGGGCCGGAGAGGCTAAGCTCCTTCGGAATGGGGAAGTTGTCTACGGTGGCCAGGAGAATGGAACCCCTTGGGCAGCAGCGGCAGGAGTAATGTTGTTGTAGTCGAACATGGTGAGCTTGCGGAGAGCTTCGCTGGTGAGGGAACTGCCAAAGCGATCGGACGATCACGTGGTGCCGCGGTGCGACGCGACCTGTCAATCAAAGACATACAAGTCGTAATCTGGATTCTAACGATCGGATTGAGGCACTCCGGTACTTTGTGGGACAAGAACTGCCCACGGCCGGATCCAAGCATGAGGAGGAATATAATAAACAGGCTGGGTTCAACCCCAGGCCGGCACGGCATCGTACTGCGGGTGCAGA